>VDFB02328566.1:0-48505 GCA_007258455.2 Sequoia sempervirens
ATGGCCTTTCAGCCAAAAAATGAACTAACAGAGTGCACCTAATAAGTGTAGATTCAATTCCAATGTAGCTCAGTAAACTGACTTAACACATTTCATTATGTTCACACTTCTTTTCTTCTTCCAACACTAGTCACACACTTCTTCAAAAATTGTCTGTTATATATATACCCAATCTTCTTCACAAGCATCAATTAGGTTGGCCTAATTAGATGCACTTCATATTTACCAAAAAGATACAATCTGTCGGCTACAAGCTTCGAAAAAGATAACCCACATGCTTCAACAAGTCAGCATAGACCTAAAATAAGTCGCACATATATCCGCATATTAAAACTATTTTTCACCTTTGCACAATTCACTAAGGAAGACGACCAAGAATAGATTTCAAAATAAAAATCAAAAACATTCTATACGAGCACCAGATACATGAAGTCTTGAGAGTATGTGCTCCCAACATCTGTAAACCATTTCCAAAAACTGCAAGCAACAATGCTCACCAGAAAACAAATGTGGACCAAAATACTAGAGGATTTCAACAAAATAGTGGTTCAAATATTGGACTAGAATACCAGAGTAACTTTAGTCTTGATCTTGTAGTTGCAACTCATATATTATGGTGACATCAATGACAAACAAAAAGTAACAAAATGAGATGTTCTTCTTCATTTTTCCAACACCATAGTACCTAAGTATATTGAAACCAAAAATGAGCCCCAAAATGAGCCTAAGGAAAACCTCATGTTTCACGTGGTTTTCTCTTGCTACTTAACCAAGAACAAGCATGAGAACCCGAGAAGAACCAAAGCTTGGACCACCCATAAATGAAGAATTACCTTCTTCTAAGTCATGGAATTCTAAGAGCTGGAGAGGTAGTGTATCTACCTCCTCTATACCCTTTAAACCATAAGAAGATATTTCAAAGAAAAAGAGGGATACTCAAAAGCAAAAAAAAGAGGATGTTCCTAAAAAGAAAAAGAGTGTTAAAAAGGAAAAGAGGAAAATTGACGAAGAAGTATTAACACCTAGACACTTTTGTAGGCTCAGGAAATAAAGTGCCACAAAAGAAAATATAGAAGAACAACCTTGGGAAAATGTCATGATTGTAGAAACTGACTCTGAATTGGAAGGGAATGCTCCTGTTAATGAAAATATACCAGTGAAAAAGAGAAGGTATGTAGTGACCACTTCTGATTCTGAATTAGAAGACATATTTGATGCCAAGAAATTTTGGACAGAAACCTTCCCCATTCCTGGAGACTATGAAGAAAGTAATGAGAAATTTGAGAATGCAGAGGAAGTTTACATTGAATATAGGGATGTACAAAAGGAACTCTAGGAGGCATTGGACATAATTAAACACCTAGAGGAATTGGTACAAAATTATGAGCAAAAGGATAAAGAAAGAGAGGCAAAAATGTAGGAAATGGAGAAGAAGCTGCAACTATATGGTCATGGCACTAAACTAGATGTGTTGGCACAGTTGGTTGTTACTAAGATGGGGGACAAAGAATTAGCAGTGCCAGATGAGAAAGCCCCTTCTCTCAAAACTCCTAATTATCATACAAACTGCTCACTTGGATATCAATTGTAGAAAGTAACTGATAAGTTTGTATAGGAAAAAGAGAAGTGGAAAAAGGAAAAATATGAACAAGAATTGGAAAAGAAGGATATGGAATTGAATAAAACAATAGTTCAGTTGGAGGAGATAGCATATAAGGTTGCACAAATAGTTAGGTGTAGGCCTCCACCGAGAACTTATGCATTGTTTTTACAAGAAAGGTTTTTATGCTTTTAGTTTAGTAGATTAGTTAGCAAGCATTCAATTAGCATGATTCAAACTTTTGAGTTTCTTGAAATTTTTGTTGCTTCCACATCTAAAGAGCAGGATTAGTTGTGTGAGTTTTATCTGCACAACTATGTAATACCTGATGAGACAGAATGAAACCCTTTAATCTTTGTGGGGGATCTTCAGATCAAGGCACTTACCTCTTACTATAGGAATGAACAACTCAGAGGTGAGATTATGGAAGAGTATGAAGAGAAAGAAAAATCCATTGCACTTCCAATCAGAAGAGAGGCTAAGGATTCAGATGCAATAATTGATGAATGGATGAAACTCCTTACACACAAGGGAGTAGGTAAGAAAATTATGAAGCTCAGGGAGGCAGACTATGATAGAATGAAAATGTTAGTTGTGGGAGTAGGACGAAAGTGTTATAAGTATGTGCAAAATAGATGAAATAGTTTAACACCTAAACTATAGAAGAAAGAGCCACATTCCATGCATAATTTCATTGTTATGCTTCAGAGGGAACATAATTACATGGCAATCGGTATCAACAAGGGAGTTCATTGGATTCCACTCACTTTTCATCCACCTATTCTCCTTTATCTGATCCCACATTGGACAGGGGGAAAAAGTGAAAAATGTAAGAGAGCAAGAACTATTTGGATGAGGTAGCTTTCAGAATATCAAGGTTTTTATTTGAGACATATACAGGGTGCTAGCATAGTTATGGACCTAAGACAAATTTCTCTACAGTATAATCAAGATCCCTAGTGTTTTGCTTGGGGACAAGCAAAAGGATAGTTGGGGGGAGTGATAGGTCTAGATAATGGTTTATTTTCTGTTGTTTTTATACATGTTTCAAGATACTTTTAAAAATATTCTCCAGACAATGTTCCTACACCATACTATCCTTTTATATCCATTATGCAAACTTGAACCTTAATTATGATGATGGAATTATGGTTATAATATATTAGTATTATATGGTTTATATGAATATATGTATGGAATGTTGATGGAATGCTATGAGTTAATTGTGATAATTATCCTCATGTACATGTTTTGTGGAATTAACTTGTTTGTAGCTAAAGAGGAACCATAGCGCAACAGTTGTGGGATGAACCTATAGCAAAAGGGATGAATGGACACCAAAACAAAGGAAACTCTAGGTTAAGCTGAACATGGTGATCAATGATCAAAGACACTTAATGAAGGTTAGAGGTGCGTTATTGTAACCAGTTTAATAAATGCTGAAGAAGAGGTCTCCTTCACTTATAGAATTTTGACAAGTGGTTGTATGTTTTCATCAAATCTGTTTTGACAAAGTTCTAGTTCTGATAGGATTCTCTTTCCTTTTTAGGTATAGGTTGAATAATTCAAGTCTTAATTCTACGCTCTATTATCTAGGAGTGGAGTTAATGATTTCGGTTAATTGTTGCTTTCAATAAAGATTCCCTCAGTTTGTATATAATTGTTGGTTGAATCCATAGGATAGTTAGTTGGTTTTTATTAGTTTTATGTTACTAGTTACTTTCAGTTTCAAGATATGAAAAAATATTCCAAATGATTGAGTCCAATATGTGGAAAGATCTTTTGTAATCTTTTACAATATGCAATGAATGGAGTTAATCTTATGGGATGCGTATAATCTATTAGTTAGATTGAGTTCACTTAAAGTGGGAACAATTACTTGAGCAAACCACTCAAGGTATTGTTCTTCACTTCATATTTCAGTTATTTATTTTTGTTAATAGTTGTTATTAGTTTATCATTGTTTCATGAATCATATGCAAGTTAATTAGAATTTCATCTCTTGCTTATTGTGAATGAATGCTTGTGAATATGTATGTAATGGCTATTAGTAGAACTCTGGAGGATAGTTCAACTGAGTCATTAGTTTTTATTAGGTTTTTAGTTGATATAGTATTATTTTATTAGCAATATTTCAATTACAGTCTAAGCTGTAGGTACTCGTAGCTACTAGTTTTGGTTTATGCTTTTATTGTTTTGCAGTTCTGTGAATTTTCAACAAGTAGAATAACTTAAGTAGGGTAGTTTAGGTAGCTTTAAGTCCATAAAGGCATATATAATGCTACACCATCATAAGCTTACAAGCCTTGGTTTGACAATTTAATGTGGTCTTAAGCAATATTAAGTGGACTATTCAACTAGTTAAACCTCTAAATTGAGTAGGTTCTACCAAGTTTACAATACATTAGCTTAGACTCTACAAAGACTATAACTATTAACTTTTAAAACTAAACTATAACTAATTACTCTGGAGGATGCAACAAACATTAAGCTACATAATTTGATTCAACTAAAAAATCACATTCATGAATTCCACATGTATATAACTTGAAAGTATCTTAGCTAGATTCAACAATGCATTAATTAATCTAATAATGGGAAATAGAGTGGATGGAAGTACCTCAAGTGGCCCTTGCATGAGTTGTTGCTTCCACATCAAATGCCAAACACTTACTACTTAATCAATAAATCATGATATTGAGCTAACTTCTTTATTGCATGAAAACTCTGAACTCTTACAATCTGACAAGAATCTACTAAATATTTCTCATTCAACAAGACATATCTACTATTGCAATTGATAATAGCAAAACAACTATTGGTAATGATCAACTGGTAATTAGCTACTAACTAGATAACTAGATTTACTCCTCACAACAAATCCCACTATATAGGGTCTGCAAGGAGTCTTATTCATTCTAGGACTGAAAACAAAATCATAATGTATCCATCCATTCTCACTCAAAGATAGGAAGATGACTTAGTTTTGAAACAAAAAACCATAATTGAAAAGCAAAAGAAGAGAAACTAAAATGGAACTCTGCCCTAATGGTTAATCGCCATGATAGAGACGTGTTTTCGGGGAATGTCACATCATGGGTTACTCCTCACAACAGAATTCTTCTTCCAGTCATCTTATTCAGTGGATAAGAATGTGCTTATGGTGACTCATGGTTGACCATTCAATGGTCACCTTCATTCTCCTCTAGAACTGTCACACTTCAACCATTCTGACTTCTCCCCTACAACTATCTACGGTCTTTATGTTGCGGGCTAGAAATCTAGTTGTTATAGGTTACAGTCCTTCTAGCTGCAAGAGGTTATTTTCATCCCTAAGACATACACATCATTAATAATCATAAGTTAAGCATAAAATTATACTAAATCTCATGAACATTCATACATTCACACATACAGATGTCATATTTGTATTTCCACATACTTAAGTCTGTCAAAGTGCATGAAAGGTATATAAAATATTAATGGAGTCTTAGGAATGTTTGCAAAAATTTGGTAGATGAAATGATAAAAGCATAAACTAATGAAGGAAAACTAGCCATTAATTAAGCCCATCACTTCCACCCAACTAAGTTATGTGCTTGTCCCCAAGCAACTTTTAATGTCAGAGGTTATATTGTAGAGCCATCTCTCTGAAATCAACCACAATGTCAACTCTTTTTCCCTACTTCAGATAATAGCCTTTCTAGTCCAAAAGCTTTGCAAATCTCTTGTTTTTTGTTGCTTATTCTTCCCCTCGTTTCCTCCCTATCCAATGTGGTATAGGAAATAAGGGGATAGGAGGATGGAAGACCAGTGGGAACTAGGTAACTCCATTTTTCAATGCAATATCTATATACTTATGAAACCTACGAATTATGGCTACATAGTTGTAAACAGAGTGTGGCTCCTTCCTTTTCAGCTCTAGTGAAAGCTCTTCCCATCTTTTTTGAACAAATTTAAAGGCTTCATTGATGGTCCCTATTGCTAATTCCTTCATTCTTTTATAATCTTATTTTATATAATCCATTATCTTCTTTCTAACTCTTATGTGATCCAAGAGATCCAACCATTGATCCATTACTGCATTTGGATCCACTGACTCCTTCCCAAGTTGTAAGGCAGTGGATTTTTATTTTTCATGATATTCTTCTAGAATTGTCCCCCTTTGATGCTCATTCCTAATATAAGAGGCCAAAGCTCTTATTTGGAGATCTCCTACAAAAATCAATGGATTCCAATTAGTTTCATCTAAAAAAAATTAAAATTGTGTAGATAAAACTCACACAATTGATCATGCATCTCTGGTGTGGAGTTGTAAAAAGTGTCTTAAAAAATATTTCATGTTCATTGTAATAGGAAGATCACTAATCAATTGAATAAATTGAAAACATAAAAAATTATCTTGTAAGAACAAAGCATAGACCCTGACAAGTGGCCCACATTTCAATAGTTGTGTTGTTTTGTCTGTCATTTCTTCAATCTTCACTTTCAACTTTTTCACTTTTGTTTCTTGCTTTTCTAGTTCCTTGGTATGGTTGGATACCATTTCAACTCTCTCCCTTGCCCATTCCTTCTCTTTCTGGGAGAATTCTTATGTTTTCTTCCATAGTGACCAACACCTAAGGACACAACAATCAGTCCAGCGGGGGTTTTAATCGATCCAATTGAGATTTTGGGTGTTTTATCTTTCTCTTTTATTTATACCATGGAAAGTTGTGCCAATATCTCTAGTTTTGACCCATGCTCAAAATCGTGAAGTCTTTCCTCCAATTCTCTAATTCTAACATCTCACTCACTGTCCTTCTATTGGTATGTTTTCAATAATTCCTTCAACTATTTTAACCTTTGCATTGCTTCTTGCAACTCTTTATTAGTATTCCTTTCTTCAATGAAAAGTTCCTCATCTTTTTCTAAAAATTGTTCCTCTCTCATTTCACATGTATATTCACACCCCTCCAAAACATGGCTTTTTGGAGATCTTTTTAGCTACAAAAATATCTTTTGAATCCGATTCAAAAGCCGTAGAAAAATATAATTGTTGTACAATTAGTATGTTTACATCTTCATCAAGGGAATTCCCCTCTGAATCTGAATCTGTCTCTATCATAACAACATCCTCTTTTTGCTTGTGCCTCTCATTGGTCCCTTCTTCTTTAGGTGGTGCGATGGCCTCCTAGATTGTGTGAGATTCTTTTTCCCGTTTGCAGGTATAGGAGTAGAATCTCCACTCTTCCTCTTTTTTCCTTCTAGTGGCCTCTTACTAGAAACAAGGGTTTCCTCATTGCTTTCTATTGTAGGCTGCTCAAAAAAGGCTATAGGTTGTGTTTCCTATAGATCCCGCTCTTCTGGTTCCCCCATGTTGTAGGTAGGTGTTGTAGGAGGGGAACTAGAGGGCATTTCTCACTCAAGAGTAGCCACAATAGACTCTTCTATTCTTTTTTTTTGGCCCTTGTTTTCTTCATTAGGTAATTGAAGAATGTTGTTGATATTACTACAATTGAGAAAATCTTCCCGTGACACATTTTGGAATTGAACCCTAAGGCTCCTCTTTACCAGTAATGTGACTAAACAAAAATGTGATAATATTGATTGATTCCTTTTTATTTTATACTCAGAAGACATTCTTTTCAACATGTTGTATAGAAAACTGGGAACATTCACATGCCTTCCATAGCGTAAATGACAACAATTTAAAATGCACTGTATATAGTAATGATTGTCTTCTATCACATGTTAAGTACTTAACAATATAAGCGGCTATAGAGGCCCAAAGCTAGGGTAAGGATAAGCATTTGATACCTTGTGAAGAAGAGTCCAAGTTTTCTCTTGGCAAGGAGAATTCACTCCTTGCTGTAATTGTGTTTCCTCTCATTGGAAACTCCTCTCCCACTCTTGGAAGAACAAACACTTTAGCTACAACTACTTCTGATGTGTCTACCCTCAAACCCCTGACAATTGCCTCATCATTTTGTAGGGTACTAACAAATTGTTGGGTCATTACCTCATTAAATTCCATAAGTCTCAAGAAATAGTTCAACCAATTAGCTTGTTGGAAGATAGGAAAGCATTGTCTATCTTTCAGTAGAAAATTGCGTGTTTTTGGTTCCCTTCCCACAATGTCACCACCCATTGCAATGCTTCAAAAATTTGTAGTCACTCACTATGCTTTGTTCTTCTCTATTTTTGTTCTACCACCCCAATTATATTGCTTCTGATATGCTATATTCTATATCATTCAAATGCACTTCTTAATTTTGTTGTTGAGCATTTATTTCTCTCCTTTGAACTCTCTGTCTCTTGATAATGGTGGAAAATGAAAAAATAGGGGATATTTTGGCCATCTCTCTTAGTAAGATTTTTTGAATTTTTGAAATGTATAAAAAATAGAAATTAAACTAGAAAGCACGAAACTGTTAAAGCTAGAAAGTGTTCAAATTCCTATCCTACAAAGCATATAAATTATCTAAGAATCGACACTTGTAGTTAAACTATGGAATTCAAACAAAGGTGACTAACTACTAACTGAAAGTATGCTTAACAACTTGTAATTAACAACAGGAGTGGATGCTCCAAAACTTCCAAGTAAACAAAATTTAATGATCATAAACTTAAAACTATGACCTACTGGAACACATGACAAAGCTCAACACAAAGTAACATTTTATCCAAATGTACATGCACATAATGGAAATAACAACATTGACAATAAAAATACTTATCTATTCCATGAGATCCCTCGAGTGGCCAGCTCTCGGGCGTTCCTACGATTAACTCAAAGCACATGTGGAACTTTCACAACTTCAAGGTAATCCATTCATAGCACTTCCATTACTCAAAACAAAATTACTCAGAATAAGACTAGCAATATTTATTTATTCATATCACAAAAGTGTAACAACGTAGATAACATAGCTGAACAATATTCAAAATATATCATAACATATCCTTATTTTGGTAGTTACACATATATATATTGTACTACTACAAAATGTTGTTTTCCAGATGACAGGAGAATACCATTGAAAAAGTCTTAAAAAAATTACAACTAACCAACTAACTGATGTTCATGAAATAAAACATAATAAAGGCTTTGAGTGGAGCCATAAAGTCTTAAACAAAAAATTAACAAAAAGCTTTAAAAGAAATCGTTCCACTATGCACGCCTAGATTTCTGGCGCCCAAACTTCCGGTACTCTAACTTCAACCGCTTGAAGTCCACTCCATTCATCGGTCGTGCATAAGTCTTGTACAATGACTTAAATTCTATACCATTATATCAACATTAGTTAGCTAATTCCAATCAATATAAGAAATAAAGATTTATACATCATTTTATAAAAACTAGACAATTATTGCTCATAAAAATAAACAAATTGGCATGGCTAAAGTGGGTGGTAAGAACAAGGAAGGGTATTTAGCTTCTTATAAAAATGAGGTTGTTTAAACCTCATCACCCTCCCCTTCCTAAGCCTGAGTAGGTCCTCCTCTTTGACGAGTCCTCTACCTCTCTGCATCCCTTTTCCTATTTAGTTCATCATACTTGGAACTAAGATCATATATGTCCTTCGCCTCTTCATCCAAATGATCAGGATTTTTAAGAAAACATTTGTTGAATTTAACCCTCATCTGCCATGTATATAAGTCCCCAAGACTTTGCTCTGTAGTGACAAAAACTGTAGGGGGTGGATAAAGGAGCAATGGAGGTCTATACTGCATCCCTATCCACTTGGTTTTGAGTTGTTGTAATATTTATGTTAATGCCTCAGCCCTTCTGTAGGACCACCTTAGATTGGTGGGGGAGATCATTACCCTCCTTTTGAGATACATGGGCAAGGGAGTGTATCGCTCCTCACAAGCACTCTGTGCCCTTTCAATTAATTACGACCCATGAACTTAAAAATTTTCAAAGAAAATCCAAAGATTTTCATCATATTTGTTCCTTATAGCTTCATAGCTTTTAATCCATCAGAATTGGGCTTTGAATGCAAAGGGATTTCGGTTGGGATATCTCATTTGAAGTACCATAGTTCTCTTTGCTTGTAAATATTCTCTGGTTCCTCTCTTTCCAATGAATTTGATTCTGCATATTAGACATGAAGGCTCTAAGTTGTACCTCCCCAACAAAAAGGTTGATAAAGAAATTAGTGTGTTTTTCCAAAAACAAATTATGTATGAAAAATTCATACAACAAATTTGTTGAACGGGGCTGCCTCTTTGAATACTTCTAAGAACTGTTTATCATCTAGGTCATGGGGTAAATCGCAAGAGATCCTCAAGAATTTCCATCTTAACTATTCATTTAAAAACATGGAATATAAGCGGGATGGTTTTCTACAAGCTAGTAACAATTCCCCAATTTGACATGCATCGGTTTTAGTCTAGTAGAGTTTATCATAAGATTCTTTCAATAATACTATTTCATGCTTAAGTTTGGCATTTTCTACCCTTGCTTGTCTCAAGAAATAACATCTTTCCATCCACTTAGCCAACAATGGAGGAATGTGAATTTGAAACGATTCCATTTTAGTTGGCCCAGTCTACACTTCTTTTGACTCCATCATTGGTTTCACATTGGTTTCTTGCAAATCCCGCTCTAGATCAACAGTTCTGCTCAAGGCCGCATTAAGTTCAAATTTTTGTTTTTCCTATTCTTCTACAAAGGCTGAGTGATTGCACCAAATTATCAATTAAACTCTTAATCTGTTTATCTTTTTTAGATGAACTGGCCAAATACTCCTTATCTTTCTCATCAATTTGTTACACCTAAAACTGCAACTCTTCAATAGTTTTATCCTTTTGTTTTACTTGAGCCCTTAAAGTTGTGATTTCTTGATCTTTTTCCCTCAAAAGTTAAGTTTGTGTGCTAATTTCTTGTTGTTCCTTCAATTCTTCTAATTCTATTTCTATATTATCAAATCTTTCAACTTCTACATTAGTAGAAAGAGGAAAAATAGGAATTTCTAGTGAACCTTGTTTTGTGTCATTGGCAACCATGGGAGACAATTGTTCTATAGACTCATCCTCAACAAGCATATAGTTTGGCATCTGTTCCCCTATTTCTGTTTGTCCTATCTCAAGTAGGACATCCTCCTTTTTAGATTTAGGGGATAATTGGGCTATCTTTTCACACGGCTGGACCACATTCTCATATGAATGGGCTATAGTGTCATGAGGTTTCCTATCTTGTCTTTTCTTTTTAGGAATATGCAGTTGATCACAAGCCGCAACACAACTGATTTCAGTGGCCAATCGTTTTCCTCTCCTTAAAGGGAGAGGTCTTTGCAATTTCATTTTGGCTCTCTTTTCCTTTTTGTGGGGATGAGTATTCTCATCTTTAGAATTGACTAAGTCCACATTTCCTGACTTCTCTGGGGTCTCTGGTATATTTTGTGGTTTCAATCTCTCCTCGAGATCAAAAAGGTTTGATGGATTTTTTGGCACTTCGTCATCAGAAGCTCTTCTGGGATTTTGAGGCTCAGGGGCATCTTGAGGCACAGGGGAAGGTTTGTTCAAATTTTGAGCCGCTAGACCAAATGACTCACCTTCCTCCAAATGTCTTGGAGGTTCAGGGTTTTCAAAATTTTGAAGAAATTTCTACCATTTTTCCTTTGTTTTTCTTTTCTTTAGGAAATGATACTTGCAGATTAATTGAATGAGACCATGATGTTTCAATGGGCTTGAACCGATTTTAAGACTCTATCATACTAACAATGGAACCATTGAGGAAGGTAGGAAGGTTAACCCTTAATTCGGGGTTTTCAACGCCATGGTGCAGGTGAGTGAGTAACTAAAAGGGGGGACCGACTATGATGGCACATTGCCCCTCACATGTAAAGTATTTGATAATCCAAGCAACCACCGTTCTCCATGGCTCTGCAATAGACATTCTCTGAAACCCCTTATTTTTTCCACGGGTATTCACAACTAGCAGAGGATGAGGTTCTCCCTCCCTTCTGAAGAGTTCTATCATTCTTTGATAAGAAATGTTTGTAGTTTCTGTTAAATTCACACCCTCATTTTTAATGCTAGAAAAATGAGAAATGATTTGAGGGCTTACCTTAAACTTCTTGCCATGCCCTATCGTCTGTCCATCAGAGAAATTTTTGACAAATTCCTTGACCAAGTGCGTGTTATGCCCCTCAAATTTCTTCATGAAGTCAAGCCAACCTATCTTCTGAAATAGCTCGAAAATATTACTCAATGACAACAATTTATCTAGGGAAGTTGGTTATGATTTACGCTTAGCCCCACCCATTCTATCTCTTTCTTGCAATTCTGCTAAGTATCTGTTGAATGTTGTAACACTCTAAAGGTGAAAAACTTTTTGAACAAGATTGTTATGCGAATTAAAGAAAATGCAACCTTTTAATCACTTGTACTTTGACACTGCTGATGGGACACAAATTAATTGTTGCATTTGGCTTCGTTGTATTTAAATCATTATTTTGCATGGAATAGAGTGCATGAACTGTCATGTCTCCAATGAAGGTACAATCCGCACAATTTACTAAATTTGGAAAGGAAGGTGGAACGTGCCAATTTATTCATTTTTATTCACAATAATTTACCTACTTAAAATAAAAGATGTACATACCTCATGTCCCGTTATTGATTTGAAAGTCACTTTACCTATGCTGACGTAATAGCATCATCGGATGGGATGGCAGAAGGTTGTAATGAATTTATTATGGATGAAGATGTGATGGAGAATAAGTGTTGCAATTATTATGACAAAAAGTGGCCACAATAATTTTGATTTATTATGGTAAGAGATGACAGTGTAGGGCATGAATTTTGAAAGTGATGGAAAAATTTAATGATGATCATGGGTATGTAGGGACTCAACCCTCTTGTAAATATCTTTTGGCATGTTAATATAGAATTGACCATTAGCTCTCTATACTAAAATGTTGGTTGTTCATGATTTGTTAACTTGTAAGAAATGTGAATGTGTTTTGGTATTATATTTATTTGCTAATTGTCTCAGAGAGTGACCCCTAGTTCAATATCATGAGCAAGTGTGCATGTGTCTACTTATTTCCCTCAAATTGAAGTGGATTACTTTTGTGCATTGGATATCCATTGGTCATAGATGTTGGTTAATGCTATTCTATCATAGGTGAAACTACATAGAGTAAATTGAGACAACCCTGCCATCTAGATGTTTTGTTACATTCACGAAGGAGGAGTGGTTGTGTGTTAAAGAGAATGTTAACGAGTCACCCCTCTTTGGTGCTCCTTCACCTACGCTTTTCCATTTATTTCTCTAAAAGCTTATCCTTCTATTCATTTTCCTCGAACTAGTTAGTATAGTGTAGGTTAGACCTCAAAGTATTTTTTGTTCTACACCATCTTTAGTGGTAGCAATAATATGTGTTTAGTTTCTTTCAATTCTAGGCATAGAATAGAAAAAGAAAGCCAAACCTTCTTCAGATGTTCTCACATAGTTAATCAAATGCAAAATATTGACCTGTGAGATCCCTAATTATTGGAGCTTCTCATGTACTAGCAAAAATCTATATGCACATATTTCATATTTTCACTACATCTAGCAAATGGTGGTCGTGGTTGTAAAGCCTTGAATGTTAGGATGACATGGTGCTCCCCTCACTTGTCTATGAGCATAGGGGCTCCTTCTTGTATGCATCTTGTCCCCCCCCAACCCTTTGTGAGAGCCTTGTCCCTCAACAACTACAAGTGAAAATCCATCGCTAATATGTCAAGGCTTCAAGGCTTTTGTAACCCTTATCCATTCTTAGCCAACAATGAGAGAATGTCTACATGGAATTTATCACGAGGCTATTGATAGATCTTAAGCAAAAAAATCATTATGGTCATGGTGGATACACTCACAAAATATGCTCATTTTGGTGCTTCATTCCATCCTTTTATACCAAGCAAAGTGATAATAGCATTAATGGAGATAATTCAAAAGTTGCATGGTAATCATAAAATTATTATTAATCATAGAATTATTATTACAATCTTATATTTACTAGTATTTTTTGGATTGACCTGTTCTCTTGTTTGGGAACTTCATTAACTCAAAATCCTCTCATCAACCCCAATTCAATGAGCAACATAAGATTGTTAACAAATGCTTTAAGGGTAATCTTCATTGTTTACAATGGATACATAATCCCAATAGATTAATTGGTTGCAAGTAACAACATGGTGGCACAAAACTTCATTTCATACTTATATTAAATGTCCCCATTTATAGAATTGTGTGAGTGTCATCCACCATCCCTCACATCATCCTTCAAAGTGCAACCAATAGTCTTGTGATTGAATAATCAACAAGAAGTACTCTAGATGCTCTTGGGGAACCTAAACATGGCACAAAACATAATGAAACAACAATTTCAGCAACATCAAAGCAAAACACACTTTTGAAGTAGGAGATTGGATATTTTTGAAGTTATAGCCATACAAGCATATGTCTCTAAAGCAACAAAATAAAGACAACAAATTAACATCCAATTATTATAAACCCCATGAGGTTTTGGAGATGATAAGCAATATGGCATATGAATTAAAATTTTCTAATTTATTAAAGTACATCCAATATTTTATGTATTGTATCTAAATAAAGTGATTGGCAAGAAGCTTGATTCTATAGAAAGTTGCCAAAACTAAATGAAGAAGGCTATTGGAAACCCATTTTGTATACAAGGATTTCAATGTAGAGGGCTTGGGTGACCTTGAAATAGCTCCTCAAATGGGAAAAATTGTTGAAGGTAGACATTACATTGGAAGATGAAAACTTCATGTAGAAGCATCCAAAGTTAGTTAGCATTGAAGATAATGCTAGTTGGAAGAGAGGGCATGCTATGCTCTTAGTGTATTAAGTTCTCCAATAATAAACTTGAGATGTGCATAACCTTCTGACTTTTTTATTCAATAATTACTAAATTTAATAATTATAGAGTAGTCAACTCGATTGGTATTATCGAGTCTAACCTAATCATTCTATAAATTGTAAGTGGTGGTTTACTATTGGGTTATCATATTATCTGAAAATTCTGTTTTAATTATAAGATTGTGGAAGTTGCCCCATCAAAACGGCTCAATTTGATATTCAAACATACAATCATTCATTCACTTACACTAGATAGATCTGTTTAAATTATGCTCGCTTCCTAAGTATTGTTATTTTCTTCATGCGTTGTATTATTTGTAAATCCTTCTATTGGTTTGTTCATGTGATGACTATAGAAAAGTCACATAACTTGCTTTCTTTGTATTCAAAATCTTCTCTTGCGAATGCCTTCAAAAAATGGACTGGTGATTTAGCTTCGGTACATACTATGAATCCTATGAAGATTTGGTTGATTGAGGTGACCACAAATGAAGAAAACAAAAAATTATGATAATCTTAGTCTTCAGTATATTTGAACGAGTTATTTGTGCGACAAAAGACAATGTCATTTACTCTTCACATCACTTTTGTTCACCATCTAACAATCACACTCTTCACATCATTTTTGTTTACCATGTAACAATCACATATAATTTTTAGTGTTAAGTTGACTGCACACGCTCTTTGCGTCTCTGGAAATTAGAGAATACATTATTTTGAAAGATAGAAGCAGAGAACTCCTCATTGGTCTAGGCTTACCAACTGCCATTTCGTTTCAGAGCAAACTTGTGTCCACTTATACAATGGCATATAATTATAACTATATGAAGAACATCCAGCTTAAACAGGATAAACCATGCCAACATCCAAAAGGGTAGCATGGGGGGCATTCGATGCCATTGATGGCCCTCTGAAATTCGATTTAAGAAAGTTATAGACCACATTAATAGTAAATCGCTTGAGTGAACTTGAACCGGTTTGTGCCTGCACACGAGAGTGACCCAGTATGGAGACAGTTCCAGATTCACTGGCCTCCAAAAGTTCTTGTAGCTCCTCTGTTACAGCGGGATCCATTTCAGGGCTGCTAGGCACCACAAAGGTTACTTTTCTTCTTTTTACTACAAGATGAGGTCCACTTATTTCTGTTTCATCACTGTTAGAGACAGCAATGACATTCCCCGTCAGGTTTGAGGTTCCGATTACACTCATCTTTCCTTCAGGTGAAGAATACTTGCTGGAACATGAGTCTGATGCTTCTGAAAGAATGAATTCTTTGATGTTATAAATAAGCTGATCCTCAAGGATATCATGGTCATTGCGGTTATCACGATATCCATATCGAATGATACATCTGTATATTCTGTGTTCTTTTGGCCCGCAGCGGCCAACAAGATATCTTTCTTCTGGAGGGACATGGGGTACCGGGAGTGCCTTGATGGAGACAAAGACAAGCACCTGATGGAACGAGGGCATATTTGTCACTAAGTGTAGAAATATTGCAGGTATTCCAGTGGCAAGTTCTGAGTATACGAGTCCAATGCCAGGAACTCGCACCATTCCTAGACTTGAAGCAAGCTTTAGAAACCAATCTAGAGAAATTTTGTTTTTCAATTCAAACTCATACTTTTTGACCTTCACATAGTGCCACACACACATAATAGTCATGAAGACGATGGAGAAAACAACAGGTACCCAGGCACCTTCATGGATTTTTAAAAGTGAAGCTGAAAAGTAAAAGATTTCAATAGATCCAAAAAGGATAAGAAAAACTAGAGCTGCCATCACACTCTTGCGCCAACATACAATTATTACTAACGACATAAGGAAGGTAGTGACTAGCATGACACTGATGACAGCCAAACCTGTCAAAGAAATGTTTCAACATATGAGACCCTTTAATACTTCATGCTAACTAACATGTTCATTCACAAAGCAAATGCAAAAGGGCCAAAAAAAAGGAACGTACCAGATGCATTTCCAATGTATCTAATGTTTCTGAGACCAATGGTGACAACAAGAGACAGGATCATCATAATCCAGTTTATTTCAGGAATATAAATCCGCCCATGTACTGTGTTGGATGTGTGGACAACTTTTACTCTAGGAAAGCAACCTAATGCCAAAGCTTGATGGATGATTGAAAATGTCCCTGTGATGATTGCTTGACTGCCAACTACTGAGGCAAGTATTGCAATTGCTACTACATATTTTCTTACAACACCTGTCATACAAGAAAGAAGAGCAAATGGAATTCATGACAATATTTTGAAAAAACTTCAATTTATACATAATTTCACAGCAACAAGATTAGAAATGGCAAGAAATCTATGGTTTAATATAATGAATCTTGAAAAGACTTTACCAGGTGCACATTCGTAAAAATGAATTGTAGAATAAAGATCAGTATCAGGAATAGGATTGTTCAAATGGTAAGCAGCTTGACCCATATAAGCCAAAATCAAGGCAGGATAAACCATAAAAGTGAAAGCAATCTGCAGTAAAATGAAAAATTAAACGTTGGCATAGCAATTATCCATGATTGCGTTGCATGAGGCACCATTCCTGTCTCAAGTGTAATTAAATCCCTATTATACATTTATAAGTAACATGGTCTTTATTTCCACTAGACCTTAATTGATGACTGTGAAAAATGCCCCAGGTCTGCAAACATTGCCTCTGAACCTGCAAGCAGAAACAAACAAATCAAGTTCATTCTTTAAGAGCCCATGCATTTGCAAACCAAATTAATTTCCATATTTCTGCCTTATCTACAAAAGCACACCTGTTATACAAAGTAGAATGCTACCCAAGGACCTCCAATCCCTTTGTGTACAATGGCTTATAAACATGTAAACATAATATGGAGAAAGGGCACGATAAACTCCATGTCTGCAAGTGAAAATATTATACAGGCCAAGTATGCTAATGCATACAAGCCACATCATAACTATTGGTGCAAACATGAAGCCTAGCCGGTGTGTACCAAAATGTTGCAGTGCGAACAGACATATCAATATAAAACATGCAACAACAACCACCCAATCTGCAAAAGACACCATTGTAAGAAACTGAAAATTGGCATTTCCTTGACCAGATTATAAATAATGTTCCTTCTCAAAGAATTACTCAAGGAATAAGATTAACTGTTGTAATACGTTCAGCACCATGAATAGCTATCTTTTGCTATTATTTTAATAAAAAATTTAAACATATTGGTGCCACACTAGATCATTTAAGCTCCTTAGATTTCAAATTTGTTTTCACCATACTTGGCCTGATACGCAACTTAAATTTGCATGGCAACCCAGAAGAACTTCTATGATCTATCCAACTTGTGCAAAGCCAATGCAAGAAAAGAAGGATGTGTGAATAGAAAAGGGAAGGGACAGAGGAAAGCATGTTTGGGAGTTATGGAATTGAAGTAAAAAAATAATCTTAACCACAGTTGCATGAGTATGGATTTTGATACACTGGTTTCAGAATCTGGGTACACTGGAGAATAAGGGTGTACATGGAAAAAATCTTACCAAATAATATATTTGCAACTACAATTTCTATTGCAAGAATTTGATTAAAATCCCTACCAAAGTATGTATACAGTTTTCCATATTTGTGAGAAACCCTGGGATATTGATCCAAAATTGAATCGGTTAAGTTGGTCAAGTTGGTTAACTTGGTCATTTAATGTTCTCTTTGAAGCTAATCCCTTGTGCACTATCAACTTGAAGGCTAACTCTTAATAAATAACACAAACTAGGTGCAGAAGCTGGCTGTTGAAGAAGCCAGGAGAAGATGAACTTAAGGACCCTATTGCCCAGAGATAATGGACCTAACAAAGAAAAGAGGCACTAGTGACAAAGTTCGACTACAGTCAAACATGTCTTACTAGTCCAACTACAGATGAATATGTCCCTATTAAAACCAGGTGTGCAGAGCATGTTCAACCACAATCAAACATGTTAAAAATGAGGACAAAGTGTCGCACTGCCTGAAAACTAGTTTGCATACTATTAATCGTTTGATGACATAAATTTTGTTATATTGAGAAGACATGAATAATTAATGATGTTAATTATTAGAACATGTTGGTGAATTTGAGAGCCATGTTTTGTTATTATTTAATAAATGTTATATAGTGATAGATTTTTCAGAGATTACTCAATATTGAATTAAATGATCTAGATTATTTTTAATGAAAGTGAATTGTATTGATTATTGATTTTAATCTCATGATTATCTACCGTGTGCATGAAGTTGGAAAGTGAGAATTTAGAATATTCTGGGACATAAGAGCCATCAAAACCTTTGTTACCAAGACCACATTTTCCCGTATTTGTTTTTTGAGGTTCCCAAACTCTCACAATGGGTTTATGTTTGTGTGGCTTTGGTTGATAGCATTTTTGGCCCATAGGCTTAGACACAACATTTTTCCTTTTTGGCACAAGGGAAGACACAACACCTTTCTGCAAGAACATATGTTGAGAAACTTTCACACAGCACATAGATCTATTTTATTAATGTGTCTACATGTAATGAGGGAAATTTAAAATGGTTATCGTTTAACTATGTATGTGTGTGTGTGTTTTATTCAATAGATTATTTTAATTAAATAGTCTTGCAATGGATAATATGAATAATATAAAAGTTTTGGATAATATACTAATCATAAATCTTTTATTCTCCTCTCCTTATCTAATTTGGTTTTAGATGATTTAGCAACTTAAAGACATGCATCTTTGTATTAAAAATTGAAAACTTAAAAGAAAAAAACTGAAAAAAAAAAGATAGATACAAAAGAAAGAGAATAAGAGAAGAAGATCAATATTTTTGGCAAAGGATTATTTTCAGGCCTGTCGAAGGAAGATTTCAATTCCTACAGAACTCCTCAAATTGAACTAAGTTTTGTCCACAGTCAGTTGATTGGGTTGTCAAGATATTTATTTCTTTCCATCTAAAGTGTATGATTATCTTGGGCTATTAACAAATCTTTAGATAAATTGCCATTTCCTTCCATCTGAAGTGTTTGATTATCTTGGGATGTTAACAGATCTTTAGATAATTTGCCATTTCCTTGTGTACAAAAAAGTGGTGATATTTTCATTGTGGTTATAATAATTAGCATCATCACCAGAGTTCGTCATCGAACGATACATGACCCGTATAAAGCCTGGGTAAAAATGGCGATAGAGTCTAAACATTACAGAAAAAAAAAATAGAATTCATCGCATTTTTTTCCTTTCTTATAGTGGTTGTGCTTTTATTTAAATCTAAGAAATTAAGATCAGTATAAGGTCTTAAACAATACATTTTCTGAGAAAGCACGTCCTCACAATAATTCCCAAAATTAAAATTATGGCATATGGTGATAACAAACTAACTAAACTAGTAACAGACTTGAGTATAAGATTGGAGTAGAAAACGACGACACATTATAATAGAGTGGCAATATGAATATGGTTTAACTTTTCTGAACACTTTTCCCTCCATAGTATTTAGACATGATTTTTGAATTCGCTTCATAATAAGAATCAAAATATGTTGTTTTTAACAATTCTGCTGAAATTTACCATATAGGTATTCTGAATTGTAATCGTCAAAGTTTAAACTTTAAACCAGCAACCACAATTTTCATCTTTTGGGTTTTCCATCAGAACCCCTAAGAAAATCAAGTTATTTTGTTTCAATGGGAATTCCTTTCTAAATCAAGTTATTCTTATTCCAATGTGACAACGTAGAGAAACAACAAGATCGTGATCCCATGCCTGATTCAATGGAAAGACTAGACAGTAGTAAAATGGCTATAACTTTCTTGTTATCCAGCAAAAATTAAATCTTAAATATGTTCTAGAAAGCTAAGAAGATCAAGGATAAAAACCAAAAAAAATTTAATTAAGTTCTCTAAAACATGAGAGCATTTTTTTATAGTAAATCAAGTTATTTTGTTTCAATGAGAACTCCTTTCTAAATAAAGTTATTCTTATTCCAATGTGATATTGCAGAGAAACAATAAGATCGCGATCCCATACCTGATTCAATGGAAAATAGACAGTAGTAAAACAGCTATAACTTTCTTGTTATCCAAAAAAATTAAAAAGTATGTTCTAGAAAGCTAAGAAGATTGAGGATAAAAACCAAAAAGGGATTTAATTAAATTCTCTAAAACACGAGAACAGTTTTTACAGTTATCAACTTATCGTCAAGTAACAGTTAAACAACAAACAAAGATGTTTTCCCATATATTAATAGATTTACTACAATGCAAAGCATTTTGCTATTAACAATAAAATTAAGTTTGAGAATTTTTAGAGAAAAGATAAGCTTATTTCTTGCATGGTTAAAAATTTAAAAGTATGATTCCATTGATCGTTATTTAAGAACTTTACATAGTGAAAATCTGTATTTAAAATGCAAATAGTATTTAAAATATATATTGCAATTGGAGATGCATTTATTTGTGAGCATTAGATCATAACAAATTATTGTAATTACCATTTGATTGCACTACAACTAGTGAAAATAATTTACGACTTTATTTACAGATAAGGATTAGGATTACTGGATGATTGAATAGGTGCTATGAACAGTTTTCGGTAGTTAATTACTTGCTTTTGTAATTTAATTGCCTGAGGATGAGCTATAGAGTGTAAGAGAACGGCTATATGTTGATGTGATTTTTGTGACCTCACCAACCAGGTAGAACAAAGTTTCCAAATGGATCCCCTATTCTCTCTTGAACAAAGTATTCGACGTGCTAAGATTGCGAGTGAGATCACGCCTTCAACTCCAAGGTTCTTTAAATGCGAATAGGCTCAGTTTGGTTGATGTGTGTATGCTGTGTACTCACGAGGGGACTTACGTAGTTGTTCACAAGACGTGTAGTGACAACCAATGTGTGCTTTTGAAGGGGATTTTATGCGCGAATGATTTGGCTTTATGATGCAAGTTTCCTAAAACTAACCAAGATTATGCAGAATTGAATGGTTGCAGAGATTTCTAAAATCTAACTTCTAATCTAAATGCAAATGGATATTACGCTCAACCTAAATGAATTTCGACAAACATTGTTTAGCCTCCTGTTGGACAGCGTCAACAAGGTAAGTGCAATCTTCAAAGGGTGAAAATAATGTTCAAATCATGATTCAATAGAGCAACTACCATCACAACGATGCATAACCACCTATGAACCTTGATTGAAGTTAAGTACTGAAAGTCCAGTTGACCACACAAGACGGACTTACCATCAGCAAGAACGTTAGTGGTATGGATAAAAGAAATTCACTTATATCAAGCATAAACATCCATATCTAACTACAAGCATGAAATTAAGTTCCTAATTGAAGTCAAAGGGAATAAGAAACCTCACGAACTATTCCAAACAAAGTTGAAATTCACCATCAATGAAAAGCTTTATTAAGAATAATCTTTTGTGACAATCTCTTACAAAATTCTCTAAGGGAGAATTCCCCTTCTTCTTCAACAATGCAAATGAAAAACTACTTAACTTAAGCTTCTACTCTCTATTCTGCTTCAACAATTGCTCTCTATTCTCTGATTCTATGACTACTAATGTACAAATGAGGGGGACTCCCCCTTATATAGCTGGCCTGTTTGAATCGACGGTCCAGATCAAATTACAATGGAGGGCTCAGATTGAGCCACCTCAGCCCTAGACGAGTTTGCCCTAAAAACCGCCAGAAGGTGGAGGAGTGGCGTCATAAATGCTCCTAAAAATAGCAGATTCCTCCTTTGACCAGTATGAGCAATTAATGCCCACTATCCTTCTAGAAGATTCTCGTCCATGACCCGGATTCCTTTGCTCTTCTCTCTGACCGCGTACGCTATGAATCTCGCCAACACTGCATCGACCTCTTCTTCTGAAATTGATGGAGTGAGATTCAGCTGATATTCTAAGATGGCCACCATCTGTTCATGCCTCTCGCAAGATTTTCCCCATGTTTCGATGGAATCCTGTGTGCTCTGAATGATCGTTGAAAACGTGGAGATGTTTTCAAAATCTAGCTGGGAAAACGTCCTCATTTCTGAAAAGAACGGCTGCAATCTTGCCCTTAATCCTTCTGCATCTATCTCCTCATGTGCGAGCCTTCTTGCAAATACCGACTCCAAAGTGTTGAGAATACTCTCACGAATATTCTTCATGGCCTTTCTGATCTTGGAAGACTCTATTGCTGCAGTATCAAAGAAACCCTTCCCTGTGAATGCTGCTGAATGCCATCCACGGAAGTCATATCTGTCGCCAGCCTGAATTACCCCTTCATTCACCAGAGTTTGCGTGGGAACACGCATCAAAACAGCCAGGCGTGGGATAGTATTGTCTTGGAAGATGTGGGTATCTCCCCAAGCCTGCTCAACATCATCTAATCGTGAAAGGATACCGGAAGCATTTTGGAACGCCGAGGCGAGATCTGCCATGAACTTTTCAGC
Organism: Sequoia sempervirens; assembly: GCA_007258455.2. Classification (NCBI taxonomy): domain Eukaryota; kingdom Viridiplantae; phylum Streptophyta; class Pinopsida; order Cupressales; family Cupressaceae; genus Sequoia; species Sequoia sempervirens. The sequence goes on from VDFB02328566.1 coordinate 22,905, forward strand.
CTCAACACGTACACCATTCACCCACTTATCTCCTTCTCGCACAGCCCTCTTTACTTCTTCCAAGCCGCTGATCGGCTCACGTGGCACCTCTGGTGGAAGCTCCGCTGCTGGATTACTTTGAGCAACAGGATGTGCGAGATTTTGCACATACTCAATCAACGCTCTGTGCTCCTTCTTCAACCTCTTATATTTTCCTTCTTTCCTTACCAGCCTATCTTTCAATGTCTGAAACGAAGTTTCAGCCTCTTCCACCACTTGTGCTCCTGAAGGGCGTCCCAACTCAACAGTGGTGATTGTGTATTTCTCTGGCATTGCATCACTCAAATCGTGATCTTCTCTCGGGGCAGCGATGTGAAGGCTCCGGGAACCTGCTTCATTGGTTTCTATCCTTGTATACTTTCTCGCCCTCTTCTGCTTCGGCGACTTGCTTGTCCTATTCAAGAGTGCCTCCATTTCAATTGCTAGGTCGGCGTCATCGTCTTGATCCCTCCTGATCGCCTGCGAAAGCCAATTTCGCTGAATATCATAAACAATCAGAGGCTGCTCCTCAGTGGCTTCCACTTCTCGAACTTCTTCCCGAGGGGTGTTTGGTGGAGGCTCGATTATCTCGACCTCTTGATCACTTCCTTCATGTGCCCCAGCATCTTCCTCTCCGAAGGAATAATCGAAGTGGGTGTCCATGTCCGTGTCTTCCCCTTCATCCCGCTTACTAGCAGCTTCGGGATCATTCACACTCTGAGTATCCATCCCTCTTGGCATCGGCTGGTTAATTTCTCCATCCTCTAGCTCTTCATTCCCTTTTGCTCTCTGACTAGCAAATAATGACAATTCACGTACACTGGAAGCATGAGACACCAACTGAGTTGAGGATGTATCTTCCGATCCCTGAGGTTCTGGCTGAACGGGCTCTGGCTGAACGGGTTCTCTTCTTTTTGGTTCCGGACCTCGTGTGAGCTGCTTCTTCCTTTTTGCTACTACCGGTGGCTTTCCATCACCCATGAGGTCATATGTGAGAGCGACGGACCTCCTCCTCAATCTATTAACACGCTCGTCCACCCAAGCTCTTGTGAATGTCATGACTGGGATAAATAGAGTGTCTAGATCCACAATTTCCGGCTCAGCCCAATCTATAGGTGGTATAGGTGTGTTTTTCACTGCTTCAAAATCTGGATGGGTGATTCTAGTATCTTCCTCCAGTTGATCCGGCACCCTGATCACCTCGCACTCCCTGATTAGCTTTAGAGGCAGCCTTGAGAATGCCCTTCTTCTGATTTCGTCCTCGCCTGCGGCATTTGCCCAAAAGTCCTCCATGTGAGCCTTGTGCTTAAATTCTTCTCCTTGTACTGTTCCAATTATCCCCTTGGGATCAAAATTCTGCCTGCTGGTATAAAGAGTCAGCTTGTAAAACTTTAGCTCATTCTCAGCCTCCTTGGCTGCTTGCAAAGTCGGGCACTCCTCGAGTGAATTTCCCAACACAATGGGAAAATGAAGACCTCCCTTCTTCTTACGCCTTATAATCTTGTCGTAGGCCACTAACTGCCTAGACAACTCAAGCAAGATCATCCTGTTAGTGGGGTACCTCGGCAGTTTATACACATAGGAATCATACCCTGGCAGCCTCAAGTAGGTGAATTTTGGGAATTGGATGAACCAACACCCGTATTCTTCGATCAATGCCTGTGCCTCTTCGGAGATCCTCTGCTGTAGCCTCTGCTGAAGTGTTCTCGTGATGTACATAGTAAAGGCGTCGTTCACTCTTTGGAAGTCACCAGTGTGAGTGAGATGTAGCTGCCTGCACGACTGGTGGATTTTAAACTGATTGTAGCCGCAGCCGATCGGCTCCTGGTAAGCCAATCCCCTATACTTGGTCATTCGAGCCAACATATAGATGACATATGAGCTCATATAAAATGTCTTCGTTCTTCTGAGGTCCCGGAACTGCTCATCGATGTTGTCACTTATCATTTTCGCCCAGTTCACTTGCTCGTTCCCCTCGAGTACTACACTGATGTACAAGAACATCCATGGCTCGAAAATGAAAGACTGTGGGCTACCATTGACCCTGCTGAGCAACATAATAATGTCGCAATATTCCTGCTTTAGCTCCTCTGATATTATTTGCTTCGGTAGCCTAGCAGCCGGTGGCTTTGGCTTGCGCATCCATGTGGTATTTATTCTCTTCATGCATTTCTCGAAGGTTGTGGCGTACATCTTATCCGCCTTGGCCTTGGACTTATACATCATGTTGTCCGTGGCAAGGATTCCAAACGCCTCGCCAATCGCATCTGGAGCGAGATTTGCCATGATCAAACCACCAGGAGAGGTGATAGTTCGATCCTCAGAATTATAGAAGTTGGCGCACTCCATTATCAGCTCAGGACAACGGACCGCCGGTTGGAAGCCTGCTGCATTGTACAACCCACTCTTCACAATATTCTGTGATGCCTCTGTTGGAAGGTTGCCACCTTGCCCGTACATTCGACGTATGAACGTCTCGAGGTTGAAGGACCCGAGGTTGGTATCCGTCAAATTGCCGTACTTTGAGGTGATCTTTGATTCAGGGACGAAGGATTTCTTCAGACCTTTGATGATCGCCTGCCTGGAGGCGTTAGCTTCGTTGTTAGCAGCCTTAGTTCCGGCCTTGCTAGTGCCAGCAGCGTCAGCCATCTGCAAAACGAAAGTGAATATTACTCCATCAACTTTTAAAAATAACAATTACGTGAGGCGGCTGGTGGTTGAGTTGGCTGCGAACATAAATACACGTTAGTAGCGTTAGCATTAAATTTTGACTTCTCAAGATTAAAACTTCAACCTCCAGCAACTCGCAGCCAGAATAAATAACTTAACTCCTCACGAGAGGTCTACTTTATCAATTTCAACTTCGAAAAAGCGTGTTAAATCTCAGCAATATTCAAAATCAGCAATTTCGAATTAAAATCAGCAAGTTTATAAATTATAAACTACCAAGTCAGAAATCAACTCTTCGACAGTTATACATCAGCAACTTCGAAGAAAATAAATTCGAGAGTTCTCTAAACATGCAAGTTTAAAATCAGCAAGCTTCGATAAATTAAAATCAGCTTTTCGAAGTTATAAAACAGCAACTTCGAAAAAGCAATCAAAAGCTAACACTTCGAAATTATAAAACAGCAACTCCGAAGTCATTACAAATTAAACCCAATTCGATTTGACATGATTCAAACATTCAGCAACTTCAAACAACTTCGAAAAAATTAACGCTCAATCAACTTCGCATTTAAACAATCTTAGCATTTAAACTCTCAGCAAAAGCATTTCAGCATTTCAACTTTTAACTTCAAAAACAATTTCGACTTTCAGCAAAATAAAAAGTTTTAGCAACTTCGAAGACATACCTCGATAACGTGAAGAAATTAAAAAGCTAAACCCTCTAACTTCGAAGCACTTCGCGATTTGCAAACTCGAATCTCAGCAACTCCAACAATCGAACTTTCAGCAACTTCAATCTCAAACTTCGAACTTTCAGCAACTTCTCGAATTAAATCTCACAACTCAGTTTGCCAGCACAAATCTCAACTTCGAATCTTGTGAGATGATAATGAAAATCTTCGAAGTTTTATAGCAAAAGGCTGGCGCTAATTTTAGCAGATGCCTTTTATTCCTTTCATCATGACTGACGCGTCTGCTAAATTTAAAAGGGAATATTCTCGTCGTCTGGCAGTTATTATGACAATTTGCTATTCGGGGAGATTCTTTCCTCGATTTAAATTTAAAATTCCCTCCCGACTGCCAGTTACCTCTAGTGATTTCGAGAAAATCATTTTTACATCGATTTGAAGTTATCTCGATTAAAATTTTAAAATGGCACTTTTAATTAATTAAAATTTTAATTTAATCGCCGCATTAAAAATTCGATGCCGATTGTCAGAATTGGCTAGGCAAAATTTTATTTTCCGTCCATAATCGACTTCCGAAACAAATTCCCCTCGTTAAATCGTCCGAAATATTAAAATTGCATGGGTCAAAATCGAAGGGGGAATTTAATATTAGACTTAGGAAAATAATTAAATCGATTAATTAAATTAATTTCTCTGTCTCGCTTAGAGAAATTTTAATTTCTTCCGATTGCCTTTCGATTTTTTTTTTTTTGTGCTGAGAAAATTTCAAGTGCTTTTGAAGTCAAAATTTGAAATTTTAATTGCCACCTTGATTTTTTTTATTATTTCAAACGCCTTTTTAATTCTTTTGCTTTTTGGAAAATAAAATTAAACGCCCCTCTTAATTTATTTCAAAACGCCATTTAATTTATTATTTTGAAGAATAAACGCCTTTTAATTTTTTTATATTCTTTTTAAAATCCGGTTTTACCTTTCAAAGGTGGGCGCAAATACAAGGGTCAATACTTAGCCTTTCTCCTTAGGCGCATGTAATGGGTGGCACTTTCAATTTCAATGACTTAGACTTTCAAAACCTCAAGGGCGCATATGATGGGTCAAACATTCACTTCAAACGCCTTAGATTATTTATTTTATTTTAAACTCCTTTATAGACCCTGGCGCATCCTTATGCTTGAGCCTTCAATTTATAGCCAGCGCGTTGAACTTCAAATCAGAGGAGGGGCGCATATGGCATATGGAGGTTTTACTTTCTGCCAGGCGCATTTGGTCTTCTACTCCAAGCATTTTAACTTAGTCGTTTTCTTGTTTCCTCCTTGAGCTAGGCGCCTATGGAGGTTTACTCTTAGCTTGAGGCGCATTTGATGGGGTAAACTTTCAGCTCCAACACTTGAATATTTTGCAACGCCTTCCTTCTCCAACCAAGGCGCACCTTATGCTAGCAACTTCCAATTTCAAGACTGGGTGTATTCAACTTTCAAAGTTAACTCTTCACCTTCAACATTAGGCGCAAATGGATAGGTCAACATTCATTTTACATCTTAGGCGCATTTAATGCCTTGAACTTTTAATTTTAACTTGGGCGCATCTGGGACCCCCAGCTTTCAGTTTTGATACTTAGTCAAAATTTTGAGATCCAGGCGCATTTGGTGTCTTCAACTTTCAATTTTGCCTGAGGCGCATACAATGCCCTATACTTTCAGTTTTTTTTGATGCCAGGCGCATTTGATATAGCAAGCGTTCACTTTTGCACTTAGACGTTTTTCTCCAATGACCAGGGGCGCATTCAAGAGGGTCTACGTCCAGTTTTGCCAAAGGGGGGCGCATATTGCCTAGTCAACTTTCATTTTTACCACTTGGGCGCATTTAGCATACTAAGCTTTCATTTTTGTTTCTGGGCGCATAAGAACCACGTAACTTTCTCTTTATGCCAGGCGCAAATGGATGCTGGAGCTTTCACTTTTTAGCACTGAGGCGCATTTGAGTGGTGGAACATTTAATTTGGTCATAGGCGCATTTGAGACCATTAACTTCCATTTCTACCCATGGGCGCAAATGAGAGGGTCTCCGCTTAGTTTCTTGCCTTAGTGAAAATTTTATCTTCAATCTTCTTGGGCGCATTTGGCATATCAAGCATCCACTTTTAACTAGGCGCATTTAAGTGTCCTAACTTTCACTTTAACACACAGGGGCGCATTTTGGACCTCTGACCTTCATTGTTGTCACCCTAGGCGCATATGATGCCTTGAACTTTTAATTTCACCTCGGCTATTTTCAAGACCCCTTCCAGGCGCAAATGGATGCATGAACTTTCACTTTTTGGCTTTGGCGCATTTGGGACCCAGAGGTTTCAATTTCAAACACTTAGCCAATTTTAAGTCATCTCCAGGCGCATTTAACACCTTCCACTTTCAATTTGTGCCTTAGTGAAAACTTCAACTTCTCCAGAGAAGGGCGCATCCAAGGGGTCAAGCATCAAGTTAGGGGCGCATTTCACCTATCAAGGTTTCACTTGGCACATGGGCGCAAATGGCATGGTCAACATCCAATTTTGACACTTAGAAAAATTTCATCATCCCAACCCTCTTGACCTTGGGCGCATTTGGCAGGGTCTCCGTCAAGTTTCCGACACTTAGCCATTTTTCCGCCTCTGCTCAGCCTTCAAAGTGAGCCTTAATGCTGGATTTGAAATTTTATCCAATTTAGCCAATTTTATGCCTGTTGCCAGATTTGAGTTGATTTTCTGTGGTCAACCCTAACTCGCCTTGACTTTCTACTTTTAGAAAGTTCCTGAAATTTCGCGCCATTGATTGGATTCTGACTCCTGAAAGCCCAATTTTTACCCTGTTCTGAACTTTGACTAACCTGTTCTGTTGACGCCTGATATCTGTTTGTACCTGCTATTTTTAGCAACCTGCTAAAAATAGAAATTTCTCAGAAAGTCTTCAAATTTTGCGTATTGAATGCCCGAAACATGGTGATCGCCGTCGGATGCTGATCCTGTGTGACTGTCGGGTTCCGCCCTTGATTTTAGGAAACCCTAATTAACCTGCTAAAAATAGCAAATGCTTGATTCTTCAATCTCTGTAACTCTGTTTGCTTTGAAATTCGCGCCATGGACTTTTCATCACATGTTCGACCTGTATTTGCTGAGATTTACTGCTGACCTGCCAATTATAGCTACTGCTGAGGTGACTTACTATTTATAGTAAGTGTCCGTTTCTGAGGCCTTCCTTGCTCCGTTTGCTTGGAAATTTGGACAGTGGGCCCATCGCTGGTGAACTTGCCCGTGTACGCTGACGCCGAGATCACCTTTCTATTTATAGCCTGCACCGAGAATATCTTACTAAAAATAGCAAGTTTTCCGATTGCCTTCAAATTTTGCCAGCAGACTCTCGAAAGGATGCTGATCGTGATGGGTACTTCAGTTTTGAACATTCTGACCTTTGACTCCTCATTTTTAGCGCTGAAGCTCGAAACCCTAATTTTATGCATGTCGCTCAGATGAGCTCCGTTTGACGTCATTTTAGTTGCATGATGATCAGCTTGCAGTTCTGAAGCGTCGAGCTGCTGCCCGAGTAATACCTGCTAAAAATAGAAAGTGGCCTGAAAAGTGATCAACCAGCTGTCGGATGATCTTGCATGTCACACTGCCCGAAAAATCTTGAAAAACCCAGAAAAATCTTCAACATGCACGCACTGGCTAAAAATAGTAAGTTTCCGAAAAGTGGTCAGCTCCATTTGCATGCTACATCGTCGCGAAGCTCTTGGAAAACCTAGAAAGAAAATGCCGACATGCGCTGAAAATGTCTGCATGCAAACCCTAATATCAGCCTCCGAAGGCCGAATGCTGAAAGTCATCATTATACTTTGCATGTCATATCACTGCGAAGGTCTCGAAAAACCCACAAGGAATCTTCGGACATGCGTTGAAAAACTCTGCGTTTAAGCCCTGAAAATTGCCTCCGAAGGCAGAACTGCTAAAAATAGCAAGTTGTCTGTTTTTGCTCAAAATTTGTCAAAAGTGAATCTGAAGTGCTCTGAGTGCAATGAAGTTGCCAAAATGTGAAAAATTTTACAAAAAATCAACCCTAAACTGACACTTACTAAAAATAGAAAGATGGCAGAATTCAGTGAAAGTTCAGGGGTTGCTTGCTGAAAACATGGTAATAACTCTGCTAGGCTCAAAAGCCGACAAACCAACTCAGATTGATCTCAATATGACCTAAAAATGTGAAACCCTAATTTCAGACTTGGTCGAACCTTACATTGAAGCTTGCTGACGGGAACGTCCCCAGAAAAGCAGAAAGCGGAAAGGAAGCAGAACGAGAGAGAAAGACGAAAAGCAAAGCCAAAAGACCAGAATGGAGCAAAAATCTATGGGTCCCCATTTTAGATGGGGCGATGTGTGAAAAGGTCACAACACTATAGAAATCTTTGGCCGACATACCATGAAATATATATTTCATAGTTGAAATTTCTATTTCATAAATTGTTCATATATGTTCTAAGTTCATGTGTAATGTATGATGTATGTGATAAGTAGACCATAGTTGCATAAGATTCTCTACAATCTAGATGGCTCTATTTTTTTGTTGCCTCTATGTGAAGGATGGGTTCACCTTCATGGTGAAGTACAAGGAAGCCTAACAAGCTTCAAAGATGGTGGTTAAAGCATTCATGATGTGACTCTCTCCCAAATTGGATCCAAAGAAGAAGCAAATTTCATGCATTATTGAGATTGTATTCTTTACAAGTCATAGTAGTTGGAACTATCAATGTTTTATTAAAGAGACCGTATGTGTCTCATATAGTAAAAAGTGGTGTTTTAAAATATAATGTTTTAACTTTTAAATACTACCTTGTATTACAGATTTATGCAATGGACTTGTTAATATGAATTATTGTAATTAAAGTATTAAAGTAAAGTGAAGAGTTTTTTGACTAGTTAAGCTAGTTAGCTTAAAATGTCTAAATTTGGTATTATATAATCAAATTTCTAACATAGAAGTTTTGATGAGCACAAAAATAGAAAGTGATAATGAATAATTTCATTTTTGAGTTTAATATTAGAACTGTATGTTACACAAAGACAGGGCTTACAAGGTCTATAGGTATTGAAACATGTCTAAGGGATTCTTTTTTAGTTACAAGGATGCTTGGGCTTCCTCTTCGACTCTTCTTGTAACTCATCTCTGTTAAAACTTCCAAGGAAGGTCTTTTGTAACAAGTTTTTCCTTAGTGTTCGTGGCAAGCTAGTTGTTGAGGCTTATGTTGCTTGTAGCCTATGAGTCTAAGGGATTTGTAACAGAGATTTTGGGGAAGTGTGAAAGAATTGGAGAGCTTGTATGGTGTGTGACATTTTTGTTTTAGGCAAGCAAGTCCTTTAAGGTCAAGTTTTGGGCAAGAGACCATTCTAATAGTTCATAAGATAGTGGCTCATGGAGGAACAACACCTCACTCTTTTGGAGTTTTTCCCTTTTGGTTTCACTTGATCGTATTGATGTTTTTTATTCTTATAGTTGTTTTTAAGCTCTTGCTTATAGTCATTGCTTCTTTACATATTAAATGCTCATAATAACTCTAGAATACACATATAATGACTGCTCTGCCATATTTTTGCACATGAAGCTGCAACTATTACAATAAATTCACTTCAAGTGTATGATGTGTTTTGACAAGTTTAGTTTAAGACTCTCCACACTATTTTAAGGGTCAGATTGGTATCAAAGTAGGATTTCTTGGATGTGGTGGTCGTTTGTTTGCATAGTTTTTGCAAATTTATATTCAATATCAAATCAGCCAATTCATGTGAGAAATCACATTCACTTTACTTGCTACAAGAGATAGAAGCAAGGGATTGGATAAGAGAAGTGACACATTAAAGAAGTATATGATCTATTTTTATTTTTTTATGAATTAAGTACTGGACTCTCTGTACTAATTTATGGATCAGATTGGTATATGAGCAAGAATTTTTATAGGTGAGAGGCCTAGCACGTGGTAATGCAACGCCTCTAAGAGAGATTTCTTAAGCTAAAAGAAGATGTGACAAGCATTTCAAGATCTATAAAAAAGCCAGAAAATATCATGGTGGACTCATGGAGAAAATAAGAGGATACCTTGAGGATTCTAATGCAATGCCCAACCCTATTGACACTTTTTGATGCTACTGGTTACCCTGGGCTATTCATTTATACAAGTTTTAACTGATAAACAATACCTAGGAAATTGACTTATGTTGAGTTTAACCTTTGTGATTATATACCTCAGTCTGGTATACATCAATCTAACTTTGGAGTATTCTGGTCTTGCATTGGATAGAATGTCTTAAAGTATTTTTTACATTTATATGGAAGCATCTACACCTTATCGTTCCTATTTTAGAATATTAAAATATTTTGACACTTGTAAATAGAATATTGGATAACAAGGTGATCAATTTCAGTAGAGACTAGATGCTTTAAAATATCAAAATTAACTAATTTCACTTACTCGGTTTTGAATGATAGAATTGCTTACATAAATTTAATGTATAATTGCATTACACTCCAGCTATCTCTAGCATTATATTTGATGTGTGAAATGAATGCAGCAGGTACACATGTGAAACATTGAAAAAGAGGGGGTCTAGGTCTAAATGCAATAGATCACTAAGACTAAGGCCTCTTTTCCTAGGGTTTCATTAGGATGCAAATCAACAAGGTGATTAGATTGACTTTCAACCATGTAGGTGAGTCAATCAGACCTGGATCTACATCTTTGTGGGCCTTAGGCATAAATTGGAATTGATTTGTGTTGATTAACCTAATTAGACTATGTGCCCTAATATGAAAAATGCAAGATTCTGACAACTGATACATTGTAACAAAAATTTGCAGGCAGATCTGAGAAGGGCAAAATATTATGCCCCTGTCCTGTAAATTTGAATTCAGTCACTATAGGACATAAACCGCCCAAGGGCATCTCTGTCCTTGTAGGGCTATTTTGGATTTGTTTTCGCAGTCCTCTAATGTCAATCTAAGCTCCCAATCCCTACATTCAAACTTGTTGGATCACTATTGGATAATTCTATAAATGAGTTTTCGTGAGTTGACAAGCAGTGGTACACGAGGATGTGTCCCCTAGGGCTTTGGCCCCCGTACCCATCTCGGGGACATTCCGAGGATGGGGGATGCCTTGGGGACGTTTCCCAAGCGTCCCCAAAATGTATTTTTTTGAGGACGTTTTGGAATGAGGACGTCTTGAGGAAGACAAGGGGACTAGCAGCCATCCTTGGGATGGTCAGGGGTTGCCCAGGTGTCCCTCGACCGTCTCGGGGATGGCTGGCCGTCCCTCGACCGTCTTGAGGATGGCTGGCCGTCCCGAGGACAACCGACCGTTCCGAGGATAGCTGACCGTCCCCTTTTTTCTAGTCACTTTTTGCATAAAAAAAAGCTCCAAAATCAAATTGATGAATAGTATGCTGGTATAGATTTGATAAAGCTTTGGAAAATGCGTTGTATAGGTCTGAAAAGCAAGATAATCACTAAGAAATCACAACCAACTCACTCCCAACTTGCCAATACTGAACATAGGTTGTGAATATCAACTCCAAGTACATTCAAACTTCACCCACACACCCTTGAAGGAGTATACATCAGTTTGGAAACTGTATTTCATTCATTTGCAAGTCTGTTATGAAACTTCAAATGTATCGAACACAACAGGTCCCACTTATGGATTTCAAATTACTACAAATATACGAGCTGATTTATAATTGATATGCAATGAACAGCCAATATGAAACCCTATGACATTGATTGCATTCAGATTTGAATAGTTTATGCTCACATACATCAAGTATAAATATTGATATGGTTGGAAATGAATATATTGGACTCTCATATGTAAATAATCAACAATTATGAAATCGTAAGGTGTCAAATACACTAAAATCTCAACTTGTAAAGGCTGATTTTATTTGATTTTGCAATTACTAAAACAAACATTGACTGATATACAAGTTGTAAACACAATTTCAAACTTACAACAATTAGAAATTTCACTCATAGTAGATCAATGACTAAAAAGGCTGATGGTATAGCTATCACACACCCAAGAAACCTTGTGAACAACAAGAATGGCTGCTGGATATGACTGAAACAAAGTTATAACAACAGCAATTATCCTTCCACCATGTAGATCACCTAGTATGACAAAGTAGCTGGCTGGTATAGGGCTCCAGATGATTGACTATTTGATTCTATGATGTATATGTCAATATGATTAGTGATTACATTTGCAACTTTATCAATGTTCATTGTTATAATTATCATTACTCATATGAATATCTGAAATTTGAAATTTCCCTTAATTTTTAAAATTTATCTAGCCATCCCCTATCGTCCCCAAAAGTCCCCTAAAAAAATCTTGTCCTCAAAACGCATTCCACCATCCTGCCATCCCCCTGTACCGGAAACTTGGTAGAACATAGTTGACAAGGTTTAGGGTTTTGAATGCAACAATGGATAAATGATCTTCAAACTTCTTTCAATCCTCTCCAAACTTGAAACCTTCACATTCAAAGAGAGAGGAAAGCTTGTGCCATTTTGGGGTTTGACTCAGTCAAACCCCATGTTAGTGTTTCCACTTCCACAATGGCAATGCCAATGATAGGAAGGAATGATGAATCAACAAAGTGCTGCAACTCACCACCGTTCAATGGCTTCTTTGAAGGACTAAAATCATGCACATCACCTCAAGGTCTTGAATCTTACTTGCTTGAATTACTTGAATTGCTTGGAGACCTACAACAAGGGGTTAGCCTTCACAGGGGCTAGCCTTCACAAACAATGATAAAATAAACATGCATAAACTCACATAGAACTTGACATGATGTTTGGATCTTGAATTGTTGCAATAAAGCTCTGAAATGTTGCTCTTGACTTGCTTGATAGTGCTCTTGACAATAATCTTTGCTCAATATTTTTTGTTAGATTTGAAATGATGCAATAACTAGGTATTTATATGCAATTATTCAATTTCTTGCAAATTAGATCCCGATAGTCGACATTTGCAAATTGAATTTCAAATGTTAAAATGTTGAAACCAACATATTCAAATTTTGAACCCAACAAAATAGGGGGACAGAGCCACCCAAGGGCATCCCTATCCTGGCCCTATTTTTTGGGGATTTAGGTGTCGGGGGAAAAGCATTGAATAAATGCATTTGTTCTATGCTTGCAATTTATCAAAAAAGGTAAAATAAGCCTCAGAATGCATAATTTAGGAAATTAGGGGGTCAATCAGGCTCAATAATTTAAGGAGCAAAACATAGTGTCAAATTGTCAAGGGTGACAATTTTCGACACTACAAAGTGGAGTCAAGCAAGGAAATGGGAGATGATTCTCCGGGTCAAAACACACCTTAGTAAGCTATATGTGAAACCTGTAAATTATTAATCACCAAATCTTTAATTATATAAATAATTTAGTTGGATTATGACATGTCTTTTAAATTGCATGTGAATTGGTTTACTCCCTTGGCCTTTGGTTTTTGTGACCTTCCATGTTTTGGGGTTGCAAGATTGATGTGTAAGCCAATGATGTGCAAGTTGTCATTGTTTTGCAAGCACCTACCATGAAAGCTATCATTGTTGGCCCTTGGGCAAGTGGTTGCTATGCAAGCCAATGTTGTTGTGCAAGAAGTTGGTTTGCAAGCAAATTTTCATTGCATGCACAACACACCTTTTCTTTGTAGAAAACATGGAACACCATAAAAGATAAGTTTCCCATTCCAATATTGTAATGTCCCCATTATAGCCATATGCTCTTCGATAACTGATAGCCTATTTCTGAAAACCTGTAGGCTTGTCAAAGGTGAAATTAGGGTTTCCTGTTTTATTGGGTTCTGAAGCATTTTTGAAGGTTTGCATGTAAGAGTTTTTGATGCATGTCTGGTGGAGTTTTTTGGGTTTTTGGAGAGCTTCAGAATGGTGTGACAGGCATCTCCATCTGACAACCTTTCTTGGAACTTGCTATTTTTAGCCAACACATTGGAGTTTCGAGATTTGGATTGCGGATTCTTTTTGGGTTTTCAAAGAGCTTCACAATGATATAACATGCAAAGTGAATTGAGCAACTTTCAAAATTTACTATTTTTAGTAAGTTCCATTTTTAGCAATGTTCCGATTGGCAGCAGCATAGTGAGCTTTCTCCTTCAGGTAGGGCAATTGAGTATTTCTAGATTTGGCATTCTGAGGTGCATTTTTGAGGAAATGATTTATTTAAGTCATTTAATTATTATATTGTGCTTTTGACACCTTGGCCTAGCACAATGACTAAAGTTGTTTAAAAATGGGGCCCTTGAGGGTGGACGACACATGAGGTGAAAAATTTAATATTTCTAAGTTTATTGTTTCTCTTGGGTTTTGGACACCTCATTTAAGGAGTATTAATTATATTTTAAATGTTTTAATGTCTCCTTGGTGTTTGGATGCCATAATGAGAAGGAGAAGATGTTTTTGAAAATTAAAATATTTATTATTTGCTTGGGCGTCCTTTGGAGGAAAAAGGATGGAAATTCAACAGTGACCTCAAGTTCTATAAAAGCAGGCCTTTGCTCTCTCATTGATTATCTTTGGTTAATTATATCAAAATGTTGTTGAAATGATTTCGGAACCTGGCTAAGGGGAAGCTTAGCATTTTTACACCATTCTTTGGGCTTGAAACTATGGTTCCCTAGATGGTCAGAAGGGAGTGTGCTTCATTCAAAAGTGCATATTGTGCATCAACGTTGAAGATTTTGGTAATAAATTTCAGTTTTGTGTTTGCTGATCATATTATGGCTGAAGGAGATTTTCAAATACAACTCTTTATATGAATTTTTATGCATTCTAGGTATTGAAGCAATGGATTTCTATGGTATGGGCAACCCTTCTTGCAAAACGTGGGAATTTATTTTGAAGTCTTGAATTTTCCAAAGAAGGCCGTACCTCTTGCTAGGGCCATACCTTCTTCTTCCTTGCATTGGGATTCGAGCTGGTTTATTGGTGAGTGTTTTGTGTTGATAAAATCCTTGATTCATAGTCGCCTAGCTTTGGAAGAGTTGTTCTTGTTTTTTGGAGCATCTTGGCATTGTGTTGAGGGAGGTATAATCATTTGGTATGTGCATTGCTTGCTGGTTTGGTTATTCCAATTTGCTGATTTGGAAATCAGACTTGATTATTTCTCTTCTCGTGCTTTATTTCTTGGTCTTTCAACTCACATTTGCAATTAGAGATATAGAATAATCTTGGCAGAAGTTTGGAGCAAATTGCCGTTGCATATTCATTGTAATAATCACTTTGTTCTTGCAGATAATTTGTATTGTAAGGCTGAAACAGTAGTACTATTCAATTATTTATATTTCTGCAATTACTTTATGATTTTTTAATGCAAACACTGTAACCCCTCGATGGTTTATCGCCAGTGTGGAGGAATAAGTATTGCATCATTCATAGTTTACCCACTGAATAAGTGGAGAATCCCCACTGCTGAGTGGATGACTGCTAATAGCAGATGAATTGTATTTCATTGTAATTATCTTTCCCCCCATTGAACAAGTGGTAGTGTGGATTGCTCATGGTCGGATCATTGCCTACATTCCATTTCCAGCTTTGTATTTCAGTTTGGATTACTATTAACGATCCCATCACCATAAGCTATCACCTCGCCTTCAATAGTGTTGTGACCTTTTCACACATCACCTCATTCAAAATGGGGAACCCTAATTTTTGCTCCATTCGGGTCTTTTGGTTTGGTTTTTCCGCTATCTCTTTTTGCTCCGTCTGTCTTTCCGAGGATGCACCCATCTTTTGAGCTTAAATGGAAATTTTGGCTAAGTCTGAGAAATTAGGGTTTTGATTCTTCAGGCCAGTTTGAGGTCAAATTGAGTTGGCTAATTGAAATTTAAGCTTAGCTTTGCAGTTGGAAGGATTCAGGCAGGTTCCCACTGAATTTTCTTTGAATTCTAACAACTTGCTATTTTTAGCAGTCCAGACTTCCAGAGCCATTTTTAGGGTTTGCATGTATGCTTTTTCAATGCATGTCTGGAGAATCTTTCTAGGTTTTTTCAAGACCTTCGTGATGGTATAACATGCAAGCTGAGATGATGACTTTCAACAATTCTGGCTTCGGGAGCCATTTTGAGGGTTTGCATGTGGGATTTTTCGATGCATGTCACAATATTATTTATGGGTTTTTTGAGAGCTTCGCAACGATATGACATGCAAGTCAAGATGATCAATTTTCAGGGACTTGCTATTTTTGGCTAGTGCTCGCATGCAGACTAATTTGCTGGGTTTTTTGAGATTTCTCGGGCAATATAACATACAAACACATCTAGCAGATGGTTGGTTACTTTTCCAGGCATTTACTATTTTTAGCAGGTTCACTTCGGCAGCTCCCCAACACTTCAGTTTCACGAACAGAGCAACATGCATTAGAAACGGAGTCAAATGGAGGTCATTTGAGGCACATGCAAGTTAGGTTCGGGTTTCCAGCTTCGGGACCCAAAATGAGGGGTAAAACTCGAGAAAACTGAAAAATTGATGTATCCCACCACCGTCACTATCCTTCAAGCAATCCACTGGTGAAATTTGAGCACAATTTGAGTACTTACTATTTATAGTAAGTCACCTCCAGAACCAGGGTATAAATAGCAGGTTAGCACGAAGCACTAGTGTAAACAGGTCAAACAGGTTACAAGGATCTAGCAAATTCCAAGTCAATCAGGGTGGTAGAAGTATGAAAATTAGGGGATTTACTAAAAATAGAAAGCTAGGGTGAACCAGTTGCAAAATTGGCTAAGTGTTTAGACAGGTTCAAAGTCATTAAAAAAAATGGAAGTATCACATGTCATATGCGCCCTAGGCATCATGGAGGCTTGAAAACTTTCCAAGGCATTGAAAATTCCTGAACCACCCCTCATATGCGCCCTTGATGGAGAAGGCTGAAGAAAGTTTCTAAGGCATAAAAAATTCCCTGATACACCCTCAAATGCGCCCAACTTGGAGGATGATGAAGAAAAACGCCTAAGTGATGAAAAGTTGCCTGACACCCCCTAAATGCGCCCAAGTTTGAGAAGTTGGAGGAAAATTTTCCAAGGCAAGTGAAATGGAAGCTTAACCCCCAGAATGTGCCCAAGTTGTCAAGGGGGGCACAAATTTGTTTAAGTGTTTGAAAACTGGCAAGAACACCTAGCAAATGTGGCCCAGCATGACATGGAGATGAAGAAAAGTGCTAAGGCGTTGAGAAAATTCCTCCACCACCTTCCAAATGCGCCCAAGTTGTGGAGGTAGCTTAAAAACTATCTTAGGCATGAAAAATGGAAGTTTCCCCCCTCATATGCACCCAACCTATGGAGATGACTTGAAAATTTCCTAAGGCATTAAGAATGGAAGCACATAGTGCCAAATGCGCCCAAGTCAAGTAGGTGGCATGAATTTTTGTCTAAGGCATTAAAAATGGCATGACCTCTCCCTATATGCGCCCAAGTTATCAAGGTGAATAAAAAGGTTTAAGCCAATAAAATGGAAACTCCATACCTTAAATGCGCCCAAGCTGTGCGATGGCTCAAGAAAAGTTTCTAAGTCAAGAAAATTCCTCCACCACCCGTCAAATGCGCCATCATGGAGAAGTTGGTGAAGAATATTACAAAGGCGTTGCAAATGGAAGCAGATCCCCTAATATGCGCCTAGATGCTGGAGAGGGATAAAATAAATTTTATGAAGGCTGGATGAAGGATGTACTAACCTTAGTGATAAATATTTTTCAAGGGTAGAAAAATTAAATGTACCCCTTCAAGCGTACCCATGAATAATGTAGCTAAAAAAATATTTTCTGAAGGGAAATTTTTTTGGGTCTTGGATATTTTTTTTGAGGGGAATAATTTTGAGGTTCTCCTTACTGCAGATTTTAAAGTGGAGATTTTAAGTGGGCGCCTGGTTAATGAAATTTCCTAGATAAAATAAAAAATTTGTAAGGCAGGGAAATAAAGTGAAAAATGCCTAAGTCTCTGTGAATAACTTTTCTATAGTGCCCGATAGGTGAATTTTGTTGAAATGTTAATACAAGTGAAATTTTAAATGTTCAAAATAATAAGTGTTGCAAATTGCCAATGGAGGGAAAATCCAAATTCCTGCAAAAATTAATGAGTCTGCTAAAATAAGATATCTTCTAGAAGTTGAAGACTCAGTTATAAAAGCTAGCAAAATTTTCATTTCTCTTCACAATTGCCAGTGCAAACTTGAAACTCTGAAGGTGAAGAAAATCGAGGTGTGAGGAGAAGTTGCTAAAGTGGGCTAGCTTGGGTTGAAATTTTTTCTAAGTGTTGGAAAGAGGTTGCTAAAAGGGTGCTGAGGATGGCTGAAGCAGATAGAAGAGTGACTGGCAAAGATACTAATGTTGAATCCAGCAAAGCAAATGCATCAAGATAGGCTATAGTCAAGCAGTTGAGCAAGTCTTTCCTTCTAGAGTCAAAGTTTTCTTTGAAGTTGGGGAAGTTGAGTGATACAAACCTTGGCTCTTTCAATTTGAAGGCTTTCAAAAGACGAATGCTAGGGATAGGAGACCATCACCAATCAGTTATTTCGCACAATATCGTAAAAAGTGGACTTTATGCAGCTGCTGGTTTTCCACCAGCAATTCAATGTCCATAGCTGATTATGGAGTGCGCTAATTGTTACAACTCAAAGCAAAGAACTATCGTTTCACCTGACAGCAAGTTGTTTGCCAACCTCATGCCTGAAGCTATTGGAGAAGCATTTGGAATTCTTGCCTATGAGAAGATGGTTTACAAAACGAGAGAAAGAGCTGAAAGAATGTATGCTTCTACCTTTGAAAGGTGTGTTGATATGATAAACTCTCGTTGGATGATAAAGCCTAAGCCTACTCGCACGAAGTTGCCCAAACAGATAATCTCAGATGACTTGAAGCAAGAATATTGTGACCTGATTATGATGCTTAGTAGAGTTGGAGGGAGCCCCCAATCATTCATCTTTGAGCCTTGGATGTTTTACTACATCAACCTTGTGTTGGAGGGCAAAGAACGTGTTGACTAGGCGATGATGATCAGTGACAATTTGCATGAACAACTCAGAAGTTTGAGGAGAATGAAGACATTTTATATGAGCTCATATATCATATATCATCTATACGCTGGCTCGAATGGCAAAGTACAGAGGGATATCATACAAGGAGCCGATTGGGTGTGGTTCTCAACAATTCAAGATTCATGAGGCTTGTTCGCAGTTGCATTTGACAAGCACTTCTCACTACAAGAGAGTCAATGATGCCTTCATGATGCATATAGCGAGGACGCTTAGCAAAGGACTCATCATAGAATATCAAAGGAAGCTCAGGAGCTGATTGAGAGGTATGGATGTTGGTTTATCCAATTTCCGAAATTCACTTACATTAGGCTGCAGGGGTTTTCATCTTATCCATACAGATTGCCCCAATACCCCACAAACAAAATTTTGATGCTAGAAATATCTAGCTAGCTCATTGCCTACGATAAGATTCAGAAGAAGAAGAAAAAAGGAGGACTTGACTTTCCTATCATCATGGGAAATTCAGATGAAGTTTGTCCTACACTGTAGGCAGCCGAGGAAGAGGAAAACGAGCTTCAATTTTTCCACCTCTCTTATCATACTAGTAGGCAGTATTATGATCCTCATAAGAATATCAGATAGATATTGGCTGAGGAATTCAAACATAAGGCGCACATTGAAGATTTCTGGGCAAGCGCGTTGGATGGGGCTGAAGTGAGGAGAAGGATGTTTTCGAGGATACCATTGAGCATGATTAGGGAATGTGAAATTGTTTTGGTGCTAGACCAGGTAGATGAAGATGTGAATGTTATGCAGGCTGATTATGAGACAGTGAGGAATACACCACTCTCACTTCCGGATTGGTCGGAGCCAAAGATTACAGATTTGGATATGCTTTGCATACTAGTCTTGACATTCATGAGAGGTTGGGTGGAGAGGCGCGTGAACAGGCTTAAGGGCAGGTCAATTCCTCTTATAACTTAATGGGAGATCATAGGTCGCCATTGTTAGGAAGCAGAAGCAAGTTGTTCGAGCTCCGGAGCCATGAACAGTCGGAGCCTCAAAGAATTGAGGAGGCATCACCTACGCCATTGAGGACTCACTCTCCGAGTGTGCAGGAAGTTTCACTGTTTGCAGATCAGAGAGCGAGGTTGAATGAAGAACAAGAATTACAAGAGGCAAATCAGCCACCTCGTAGGGAGTTTGTTGGCCAGAGTGTCAACACACCTATAAGAGAGAACCAACAGGAAGAGGAGGAAGAAACGGCCATGGATATTTGCTTCCAGCGTGAAATTGATGCAGCATTAGAGGATGACACTACTACATGGCAAGAGGCCCAAGGTTCGGGAGATACTCAGCCTATAGAGGTTGATGAGCCTCATCAGGATGACAGTAGAGAAGAAGTTCATGAAGAGGAAGCAAGGGATGAACAACCATTCATTATTTTTGACTTGCAACAGGTGGTGCCAGATTGGCTAAGGGACAGGATGAAAAGGGACCCCATTGAAGAAACCAATCCAACAATTGAGATGGAAGAATTTCTGAGTAGGATCAATGCACCTCCAACAAAGAAGAAGGCTAGAAAGTTCTCAAAGATTTCAATAGATGAAGATGGCTCTCGCTCGCTTCACGTGGCTGTACTTAGGGTCAAGTGCGATCAAGATGAGGTTGTTCCGGAGAACTATGTGATCATTACCATGGAGTTGGGCCGCCCTACTGGAACACAGATAATTGAGGAGTGTGATAACTCCTACCAGGCACTCAAGGACAAGCTGCTCCAAATCAAAGGCAAGTATAAAAGATTAAAGGAGTACAAAACATTGATCGGTTATGTACAACACTTGTCTCGTCCTTGTGGGCAAGAGAATCCGACAATTGAGCTCCCAGCCGAGTTTCCCAGAGAATCAGTTATCGGCTTGGAGAACTTGAGGAGGATGGTGTAGGAGGTTGATAAATGGGTTGCTAATGTTCGCACTAAGACGAAGAAGTTTATGGAAGATCTTGCCCATTCCTATCAGCAGGCCTCTAGCATTATGGCATGAGTGGACACAGTTGATCAGGCTTGGGGTGAGGTTCGCATCTATTAGAACAAGGTTGTTCTTTGTCTAGAGGTTTTAATGCATACGCCCTTGCAGACTTTGGTTGAGGGAGGCGTAATTCCGGAAGGTGATAGGTATGACCTTACTGGTTGGTATTCTTCAGTGGTCACGGGCCGTGGTTTCTTTGATGCAACACAGGCAGATTCGGTCAGAGTTAGAAAGGCTATGGTGAATATTCTTGACGGAGTCTTGAACACACTTGAGGCTATCTTTGCTAGGAGACTGACTTCTGAGGAGGCGACTGCAGATGGTTTGAAGGGTAGATTGAGGCCTTTCTTTTCAGAGGTGGAGACTTGTTGTGACCTTTTCACACATCGCCCCATTCAAAATGGTGACCCCCTAAAATTTTGCTCCATTCTGGTCTTTAGGCTTTGGTTTTGTCTCTCTCTCTTTCTATCTCTTTCTGCTGTCTGCCTTTCCGGGGTGTGCCGGCCTTTGAGCTTAAACGTGAAACTTTGGCCAAGTCTAAGAATTAGGGTTTTGAAGTTTCCAGCCAATTTGTGGTCAAACGAGGTGAGTGAATTGAAAACAGAAATTGACGTTGTTGTCAGTGTGCTCCCAGCTAGTTTCCACTGAAGTTTCATCAAATTCTGGCAACTTACTATTTTCAGTAAGTGTGTAATTTCGAGCGTTTTCTCAGCATTTTCGAAGTTTCAACAGTCACGTTGCATCCAGAACACATCAAACTGCTCGTCTGCAAATTTTGAGCCAGAATGGACAACTTGCTATTTTTAGCAGTTCGGCTTCCGGAGCAAATTTTAGGATTTATATACAGAGTTCTTCAATGCATGTCTGCATTTTCCTTCTGGGTTTTCTGAAACCTACGCAACAATATAACATGCAAGATGAGATAACGACTTTCAGAGTTCAGCCTTCAGAGGCTATTTTTAGGGTTTGCATGTCAGGGTTTTCTTTGCATGTCTGGTGATTCCTTGTGGGTTTTTCAAGAGCTTCGTGATGATGCGACATGCGAAGCAAGATGATTGATTTTCAGTGACTTACTATTTTTAGCAGTTCCATTCCGACAGCTCTCTCCCAGCGCATCAGAATTACAAACGGGGCATAGTGCAACAAAAACGAGGTCAAATGGAGGTCGTTTGATATGCATGCAAGAAAAATTAGGGTTGCCAGCTTCGAGACCCAAAAAGAGGGGTAAAAAGTCAAAATTTTCAAAAACTGGTGTATCCCATTGCGATCAGTATCTTTCAAGCTATCCACTAGTAAAATTTGAAGGCAAACGAAGCACTTACTATTTATAGTAAGGCATTCTAGAAACTGGCTAAAAATAGTAAGTCAGCAGTAGGCGCCAGTGTGAACGGGTAGGTCACCCGATGAGGAACATGTCATTCGAATTTCAAGTCAAACGGAGCTGTAGAGGTCTCAGGAACGAGCCGTTACTATAAATAGTAAATCATCTTCAGAAATGGGATAAAAATAGGATGCCAGCTCAGGATGGCAGTGTGAACAGGTTGACAAGGTCATGAGGGTCCTATGCCTAAAATTTCAAATTGATCCGAGCTTCAGAAGTATGGAAATTAGAGGACTTACTATAAATAGTAGGACACAGATAAGCTGGCAGAAGGAAGGAAAAATGGCTAAGTGTTGAAATTCATCCTTCACCCCATGTGAAATGCGCCCACTTCAGCTGGAGAGCAAGAAAAGCTTCTAAATGTTCAAATATCCTGCAGACCCCTTCATATGTGCCCTCAAGGTAGTAAAGGTCAGGAGAAATCTCTAAGGCATTGAAGTCTTGTCCTGCTCATGCCTCCAAATGTGCCCTCAAGAAGAATGAAAATGTTTAAAATATTCTAAGTGTTGAATATCCACCTCATGCCTCCATTCGCGCCCATGTTTAGCAAGAAGGTCAAAGAGTCAAAGGTTTCATCCTCCACTATAGGAAAAATGTGCCCATCCTTCACACCATGTCATATGTGCCCATGTATCAAACTTCATCCACCTCACCATAGGAAATGCGCCTATAAAAAGAAGTCAACAAGTCAAAGGCGTTGGAAAAAGCTTTATCCTTCATCACATTTGAAATGCGCCCTCACAAGCAAAATGATAGAAAATATTCTAAGGCATAAGTTCATCCCTCTCACCCCCTCAAATGCGCCAAGTTTAGAAGGAGCTCAAGGAGAAGTCAAAGACAAGTCAAAGATGGCGTTGAAAGTTCTATCCTCCACCCCCTTTGAAATGCGCCCATCCTTCTAAAGGGGTAAAATGCGCCCAAATCAAGGCATGTGAAGACAAAAGTTAAGGCGTTGGAGTTACTCCTTCCACATGTGCTAAATGCGCTAGGCTATGAGATGATGTGAACAATAAGATATTCTCTTCTAAGTGCTGAATGCGCCAAGTCCAAGTTGATATGAATAAAGATAAAATGACTAAGGCGTAGAAATAAGATATTCTCTTCTAAGTGTGAGGTGCGCCTAAGGTGAAGAAGTAAAGTATGCTAGGCGTTGGAATTTTAAAAAGAAATATATCCCTCATGAAATGTAAAATGCACCCAAGGCAATGGAGAAAAATTTCCTAAGTGAATTGATAAAATTTCCTCACAGGCAAGATGATTGAAGTTGAATAAAATTTCCTAAGGCAAAGGTGCAAAACGTACTAAGTGATTTTAAATTTTTCTAAGGCACAAAAAATTTCTTCCTTAGGAAAAATACACCCAAGTTGGAGAATGTGAAATTTTCCTTAAGCATGAATAAATTGCTAGTGGAGAAATCAGAGGATGTCAGCTTCACAGGGTGATTAAAAGTTTTCAAGTCAGAGCAACAAAATACTCACAAGGATGAAGAAATGGATTAAATTTGTTGAATTTTTTCTTTTTTTCGAAGGTTCAAAATTCAAGAAAAAATTAAATGAACCCATTCGTTGTATACCCATGAATTTGACAAGTTCTGAAAGAAATTTTCTTCTGTGTATTGAAGATTGTCGACAAGGAATTGATTTTAAAGTCTTCTGCACTTCGCCGAGGCTTTCGAGATGGAGATTTTAATCGACACCTGAAATAATGAATTTTCCTAAGGGAAATTTAAAATTTTTCTAAGGCAAAGTGAATAAAATGTGTTTTCGAGAGATAAATTTTTTCCAGACGATGAATTTGAAATTGTTTGCCTAGGAGATTTTGATTGAATTCTTCACAGGATAAATCTTCCAAACTCAGAGTAAAATTAAAACTTGAATAACAGAGCTTCGGCTGGTGAAATTAAATTTCTTAAAGAATGAATTCAAAGTGAATATTCTCAAAAGTGAATTTAAAATAAATATTTTCGAAAGAGAATTGAAAATACGCCAGTCAAAGTTGAAGTTCTAGAAGGTCAAGATTCCAGGCGTCAGGTGACAAGTGTTGCAAATGCCAGAGGAGGGAAATTCGAATTCTTGAAGAGAAGTAGTGGAAATTTAATGAGTTTGCTAAACTTGGCCTCTTTCTAGAATTCGATTTTGCTATAAGAGCTGAAAGTTCATTCTTTCTTTTCACAGCTGAAGACATTCGAATTTTGCTCTGAGTTTTTAGTTGCAGTGAGTGATTGAGTTGAGTGTTGAAGAAGTTCGACTTCATTGGAGTTGCAGTGCAAGCTGAAAGTTGTTGAAGAAATTCGATTTGAAAGAGAACATTGCTGAAGCTAAAGAAGTGTGACTTGAAGTTGAAATAAGTTGCTGAAGTACGAATTTTAAAAAGTCTAAGTGCTGAAGTGAAGTTGGATGATTTTCTCAAGTATTGAAGTTGTTGCAGCCAACTTAAAAAAGTTGTTGAAGCTTAGTTGCTGAAACTTGCTGAAACTTTCTAAGTGTTGAAAGTTCGAAATTGTGAAGGAGAAGTTGAGGTTTGCAGATGATATGGATGTTGCAACTTCTCAAGTTTTTAAGAGTCGACTGGCAGCCCCTGTATGATATTTTATTTATGAAACTTTCTAAGTGTTGAAAGTTCGAAATTGTGAAGGAGAAGTTGAGGTTTGCAGATGATATGGATGTTGCAACTTCTCAAGTTTTTAAGAGTCGACTGGCAGCCCCTGCATGATATTTTATTTATTTTCTAAGTTAATTTGCTGATGGCTGTTTATTATTTTGCAGGATGGCTGAAGTAAGAGCAACTGGTAGAGATAGCAATGGCGCATCTAGGCAAACAGTTATCAAGAAGCTGAGCAAGCTTTTCTTGCCGGAGTCAAAGTTCACTTCGAAGTTGAGCAAGCTGGTTGATACAAATTTGGGTTCTTTCAACTTGGAGACTTTCAAAAATCGGATTATGGGAGTTGGCAGTCACCATCCTTCAATCACTTCGCACAATATTGTTCAAAGTGGCTTGTATGTAGCTGTTGGTTTTCCACCAGCTATTTAGTGCTCGGAGCTAATGATGGAATGTGCAAATTTCTATGAGGCTGATCATAGGTCAATTGTCTCATCGGATGGTCAAGTGCTCGCCAACCTCACTCCTGCAGCTATTGGTGAAGCTCTTGGAATCCCAACACATGAGAAGATGATTTACAAATCGAGAGAGCGTGCTGAATGAATGTATGCTTCTACATTCGAGAGATGTACAGAGGTGATCAATACACGCTGGATGAACAAGCCCAAGCCTTCTCGTACAAAGTTGCCAAAGCAAATTATATTAGATAATTTGAAACAGGAGTATTGTGACCTGATCATGATGTTGAGCAGAGTTGGAGGCTACCCTCAAGCATTTATTTCGAGCCTTGGAGGTTTTATTACATCAACCTGCTGTGACCTTTTCACACATCGCCCCATTCAAAATGGGGACCCCCCTAATTTTTGCTCCATTCTGGTCTTTTTGGCTTTGGTTCTTGTCTTTCTCTCTCTGTCTATCTCTTTTCTGAGGTCTGCTTTCCGGGGACGTTCCCATCTTTGAACTTAAACGAGTGAAATTTGGCCAAGTCTGAAAATTAGGGTTTCATCTTTCCTGGTCAGTCCGAGGTTGAACGAAGTGAATAAATTGAAAACAGAGCTTAACATTGTTGTCAGTGTGCTTCCAGCGGGCTCTCAGCAAATTTTCATCAGATTCTGAGGTACTTACTATTTTTAGTAAGTGTGCAATTA
>VDFB02328567.1:0-23596 GCA_007258455.2 Sequoia sempervirens
ATTTTTCCATGTCTACATGCCCCTATTGCATAGGAAGTTGAAATAATTGGGCAGATACTACCGGTTGAAACTTTAATTGAATACTTAGCAAATTTTTCAAAGGATCTCCAAAGCAACCAAAGGATTCTCCAACTGACTTTGCTTTATCTTCTACAACATTTTCCTTCAAAGCCTTTTCTTTGTCACCAATATTAACCAATGTATCCTCATCCTTCTCCTCTATATCAAATGAGTCCTTAGACTTTTTCATATCATCCTTTTTTGTATCTTCATCCTCTTTCTCTTCATCGACAAATTGATCCTTGTTATCTAAAGCCATATTTATCTTTGAGTTTCCTTGTGCATCCTCCGCAATAACCTCAGCTTATGGAGGAGGTGAGATATGTCCTATAGCAGTATCCTCATTTTGTGTTTGTATAGCTTTTACCTCTATAGTGGTGTTTCCTCCTACTGGAGGAGCATTATCAATAAAATATTTATTTGTAGTTTCCTTTTCACAGGTAACTCCTTTGTAACATTTTCTTCCACTTCTAGTAGAATATCATTTTGCACATCTTCTTCAACCCCATGCTCATGTTGAGAATCTTCTTGTTGTACTTCCTCTACAATATTCATTTTTGGAGCTGGCATGTAATCATGCATTTGATCTTCTGTGTTTGGGGTCATTCCAAAACTTTTTTCCAACTTGGAAACCTTCTCTATAGACTCATTCCAGAGCCTCTTAAGATCATTTTGATCTCTGCTCAAAAGGGTGGTTACCCTTTGCTTGGTTCAAAATTCCCTATTATACACTTAAGCCAATGTGGCTTTTTTTTCATTTGATAGAGGTGCACTAATCTTTTCCATAGAAAATGCTCTCAACTTTTACAATTTATCAATTTCCTCCTATCTTCTTGCATATAGTGCATTCCTTAATTCTTCAAGCAATTGCTTCTCAATATTCTACATATTAACTTCAAAAGTAATAATATACTTTACAATAGCTTCTTCAATGGTAGCCTTATCTATGTCATCAACAATAGTGTACAAGGTAATAGCTTCTCCTAACATCTCATGGTCAAAAATCCCATTAAACAAAGCATCAAGTTTCATAGGGTTGTGCCCTTACTAGAGTCTTTTTCTTCTTCCTTTTGTCACCCGGTGTCTTTTTCTCTTTGCTAGATTCAAGCTTCTCCCTCATTTTTATTTTGTAGCTTTGTTTTTCTTTTTAAACCTCAGTCTCACTGTCGGTATCTACAATATCAATCTTTTGTTTCTTTGTACTTGCTTCACCTTCTGAAGCTTCTGATTTCCTCTTTCAGACCAATTGTGGTCCTTCTTCTTCATCTTCCATATTCATACCCATATACTTTTCCCTTGTAGCTTTTGATTTACCCTTCTCTTTGCAAGGCCAAATTGATATGTTGTCAAAGGTGTGTTCTCCTTCACCAGAGCACTTGTGGACACTTTTCTTTTCTCTCCTACTACAAACTTAGTCCCAGAGGACTTTGGAGCAACCGAAGGAGTGGTAGTTGTTCTACAAGAGCTTTTGATACTTGATGATTCTCTCGATGAGCTAGACATGTATTTTTCCTTCTCAACTTGTTGTTTTGTGAGGCCCATTGCCTCTACAATTATTGTAGTCATCTTCTCAACAATTTTCTTTAAATCTATTTTTGTCTTTTCTCTAAATGCACCTCCATGGATTTCTCCTCATAGGTGTCATACCGCTCCTAAGAAGTGTCCCTAGGTTTGCTTAACATAAGGTCAACCAAACTGATTATTACATCTCCTTCAACCTCATATTCCATTTCCAGGATCCACACAGTTCTAGGCTCAACAACATCCATTATGCAACAATCTTTACTTACCATAAAAATAATGTCATTCTTGTATTTTTCAACAACATGCTTTGTTATTCTCTCTCTTTCCTATGTCTTTACTTGAATTTTTTTGAAGAAACCTCAGAGAGAATTCTTTTGTGCATTTGAGCCTCCCAACCTCATCAAATGATCTTTGATCTAATGGGCTACAGGTCTATCCTTTAGCCACACAATGTTCCTTGTACCGGGAACATCCTTCAAAATGTAAAATTGGTAAACAAATAATCAAAGTGCCAAACTTGAAGACATACTTAGAATCTTTGTCTTCTACAAATTACCAAAATTTGCAATCTCAGCAGTTCACATAGATCATAGTCTTCACCCTTCTCAACCATCTCATATGTTGTATTGATGGTGGTCGCCAATACTGAATTTTCTCTATTGGTGAAGTATATTTTGTATCCTATCATCATTGAAGCATACTTAACTATCAATTTTATGAAGTCCTTTATTGTCAATTCCCTTCTATCATACTTCACACTTGTTCACTCCATCATAATTTCATTTTTCATTGACTTGAGCAGCAGAGCTGGTCCAGTTGAGCACAAACCAGTGACAACCCTAATAGCCTCTTTGTTGATCAAATGTGGTATATCCAACCATAACAACTTGTCATGAATGAAACTCAAAGTATATCTCACCCATTCATCTACATAACAAAAGATGGGGATCCTATTCCAGACATTGAGTTTCTTCTCAACCAAAATTTCAAACTCTGATTTCAACTCGAGATCATCTTCAGTGAGTTCTTTGCACCACACATTACTCAGCTTTGTATGATTACATTCTTCCATCTTAATGTGAATGTATGCCCTAACATATTTTGTGTGTAAAACACCATATAGGATGTGCAAAAATGTAGCATCTAAATCATGCATCAGAGATTTGTCAGGATGTCATTTAAATTTAGCGAAAAGAGGATAACCTCTACAACTTGTGGTGTATACATTTATCTAGAAAATTGAAAGTGTTTTCTGAAACTAGGGAAAATAGATAATATAAAATACCTTTGAATTGCTTCTGGCTAGGGTTTCACTTGTACCAAATCTCAATTGCTTCGATCAGTCCACTTTGTTCTTTCACTATTCTACAATGACTCAGATTGTGTATGAAAGTCACTAATAAACCTTTTAGAAATTGACCTAATATCACATGAATACTCAAATTGAAAAGTTGGCAAAAAAAACCTAATTGTATGCACAGTCAACTTCAAATGCTCCAAAAATTTGCATATCATTATATTTTTTACTGATTCTTTCTCCAATAGGTCAAGCATATTAACCCACACCTCATACCAATGTGTTGTATCAACACCATTTCTCTGGCAGGCGATAAAGAATTTTCTATTAATGCTCTCCTAAGACAAAGATTTCTTCTTTGTTTCTAGAGGAAACATCTACACCAAATGCTAGTACAAACTCAGGCTTAGTTTCACCTTCTTCCTTTTTTTTCCAAATCTTTTCCATCTCTTTATTCATCTCTACTCACTAACTTCCTTATGTATTTCTTTGAATTTCTTGATTTGCTCTCTCAAATTTCTGATACATTCATCTCCTTCTTTGACATTTACTTTTAGATCGTTGTTCTCACTTTCAGTTCTTTCTGAATCTTCAAGGGCTATTCTGGATTCTCCATTGATGTACACCATACACTATTCTTTTGTGAACCCACCAGCAAGTATCCCTTCCAGAGGAGTAGGAAATCTTCTAATAGCCATGTGTTCAACCTCCAAGATCTTCCACAAGTGGTTAAGCTCCTTCCAAATAACCAAGATCTGACACTAATTATTGAACACATGGAATATTGAGAAAGGGGGGGAGGTGAATCAATATTCTTTTAAACCACTTAACATTTAAGCATTCTTTCTACATAGCTTATTCAATTTACAGTAAGAAAGAAAATAATGAAAGCAAGCACATAATAGAAAAAAACACTAGACTATTATGTGGAAAACCCAATGAGGGAAAACCACGGTGAGGATTAGCTCACAATATATTATAATCGGTTATAAGATATTGCAAAATTGCTCAATGCATGTGGACTCACTGTCCTAGTGCACTCACTGCCCACAAAAAGAAAAAAAATAGAAGAGAGTGGTGGTTCACAGCTAGAATTTGAATTTTTACAAATGCATCTACAACATAATGGAATATAGTTCCACTGAAGCTCAATATACTAACTTTACACTCTTCATACTGACCTGTACTGACACTTTTTTTTGCTCTGCATTCGCCTTATACTTGCACAATTCGCATGAACTGCACATCACATCGCATCTATCTCACCAAAACACTCAAAAATATATTACATATTGTAGATGTCTAATTTGGACACTTAATTTATCCAAATTCATCCTCTTTCATCTTATTTTAGTTAATTAAGTAATACTGCTATTATTTAATTAATAGCTTTAATTTTACCAAATCCCTAAGGTATTTAATCAATAATACCTTATCTCTTTAATCCTCCTTTCATCAATTGAATTAAATAAATATTCCATTTATTTAATTCCCTTCATGTCACATCCTCCATCATTTTTATCTTATCTTAATCCTTCTTCTAATCTCATCATTAGGATGTGCACATCCCTAATCTTTGATTAGGGGGTGTCACATCCTCCAACTTTTGCAAGTTGGCCTCTAATCTCTCTTAGCCACCTAACCTTCCTCTAACCCCTCATCAGCTAGCCTAATCAACCTCTCAAGGAATTTTTAATTCCTTTTATCCTTCCAAGGAATATTAAATTCTTTTCTCTTCCCCATGTCCTTTATGGCATGTGTCCTTGAGTCAACCTTATTAAAGGCTTTCTCCTTTTGACAAGCCATCCCCTTCCCCATGTGAATTTTTAATTCACCTTTTAATCCCCCATTAACCTAAAAGGAATTTTTAATTCCTTCACTTCTCCCCACATGTCCTCTTATTCATTCTTTTTTATTCTTTCTCCATCCCCATGAAATATTTGAGGAATTTTTAATTCCCACTCTGTCCTCTCACTCCTCATGGGGACAAGGCCTCCTTTATGAGGAGATCTTGTCCAATCCCAGTATTTTGTACCCCTCCATGTCATGTCCTATCCTTCCACCTCATGTCCACTTCACCTTTTAGGGCTAAATCACATGCCACATGTCAAGATGTGAGGGCTTGTGAGTTCTCAACTCACCTTAGCCCTACATCTTGATATTTGGTGGATCAATCTCAACCATCCATTTCCCCTAAGATTTCTCAAAAATCCTATAAATACCCCCTCTTTTCTCTCATTTTGGGGAGATCACTTGTGCTAGCCAAACTCTTGCAAATTTGTTTCTCAACCAACACTTAGCCATTTTTTTGCTTTCATCATCCTCATCTAGCTTGCATCTTGCCATCCAAGGAGCATACACATCAAAGATCGAAGGGCCAACCAAAGGATCGATTCGACACAAGGTATAAAGTTCCATTTTGTGGCTTTGTCTTGTTTTGTTTCCAACTTAGGATAATCTTGAAGTGTAGGTTGTTTTAAGCTGTTTTGTTTGCACTCTTTTAACTTGTTGCTTAATTTCTAACACTCTATTTTGACCTATCACATTTCTGGTACACCCGGTGGGACCCACAAACGGGTCTCTTTCTTTCACATTTGCTATTTTTTGCATTTTTACATGTCCAAGTTACAAAGAGGCGGACTGGTCCTCCTATAGTGGTGGACTGGTCCTGCAGTGGCGGATTGGTCCTGGAGTGGCGGACTGGTCCTAATTCAGTGGCGGACTGGTCCTAATTCAGTGGCGGATTGGTCCTAACTCAGTGGTGGACTGGTCCTCATTTAGTGGCGGATTGGTCCTGGAGTGGCGGATGTGTCCTAACTCAGTGGCGGACTGGTCCTAATTCAATGGCGGATTGGTCCCAATTCAGTGGCGGACTAGTCCTAATTTAGTGGCGGACTGGTCCTAATTCAGTGGCGGATTGGTCCTGGAGTGGCGGATTGGTCCTAATTCAGTGGCAGACTGGTCCAGGGGTGGCGGACTGGTCCTGACAGAGTGGCGGACTGGTCCTGACAGAGTGGCGGACCTATCCCAGTGTAGTGGCTGACTGGTCCTAATTCAAGTGGACCTGTCCTAATGCAGTGGCGGATCTGTCCCTGCAGAGTGGCGGACCTGTCCTCCCGAAGGTAAAATTTCAAGTTTTTCCCAATTGTCTTTTGATAAATTAGGCACATAGTTTAATTAAAAGAGGGGTCAATAAACCTTGTTTGGCATGTTTGGGAAGGCTATTTGACGTATCCAATCCCCTTGCGCCATTTGGTGATCCTGGGTGATGATAAATCGTAGCTTTCCAAGTCCTTTTGAGTCACCCCTTTTTCACTTTCTTAGTGGGACCTGCTTGGGGATTTCATTACCCCAAGGGAGGATTCCAACCACGCGTACCGGGGTATATAAAGGGGGAGAGCAAAATTTGTAGCCAATCCAACCATGTTGTAATTGGCGAAGCATCGGATGACATGAAGAGTTGGTCGAGCCTCTAGTATCTCGCTAAGGTTCCTGACTCACGCTTGTAACGGGTTGGTGTTCACGGTTTGGGCCTCACGTATCGGGTGTATATCGAGGACTCCTTAGAAACCATGTGCATCCTAGAGTAGAAGACTTTGTTGACCATACCCATTTCTACTAATCTTAGGGTTGTGCTGCTTGAATTGTCTTTCTTGTGCAAAAACCAATGATTATCGATTTGGCCAAGTCTTTTTATGATTGCTACAATTTGGGTCATTATTTTCCTTGCCGCCCATCAAAAATCAAGCTTTTTAAATTCACCCTCATTGGCCGACTAGTTCTTCCAAGGTTAAACCGTCCTAGTAGTAAAGGCTAAACCGGGTCCTAGTGCAAGGCTAAACCCGGTCCTAGTGCGCCAACCTGTCCTTCCAGTGCCAAAACCGGGCCCTAGTGCGTTGCCAAACCCGGGTCCGAAGTGCGGGGCATTAAACTCCGTCTAGTGCAGCGCCAAACCTGGCCCTAATGCGCGGCTAAACCCGCCCCTGCTGGCAGCGCTTTTCAAACCGGTCCTTAGTGCAAAGGCTAAACCCGTCCTAGTGCGCTGTAAACCGGTCCAGTGCCGCTGCCAACCGTCTTCCGCAGCTACAACCCGTCTCTAGGCAGTGTAGTGCCAAACCGGTCCTAGTGCAAGGCTAAACCGGGTCCTAAGCAAGGCCAAATCGTCCTTTTGTAGTGCCAATCTGGTCCTGCGCGGTTAAACCGGTCCTAGTGCAGTGCCAAACCTGTCCTTCTGCAGTGCCAAATCTGTCCTAGTGCAATGGCGGACCTGTCCTTCTGCTCTTTCTTCCCAGGGCTGCCATTTCCACACTGTTTATCCGATTGACTCCGTTCAAAGGCAGTTCTTCTCATTTTTTCGTGCTCTTTCCGATGATATGTACCACTTCATACTTTTGAGAAGTTGGTCGGGGCACCTTTTTCTTCACCATCTGCCTCCTCAAGGGGGTACACCCTACCATTCTCTCTATTTACTCGTTCCGAGTGAACATTCATCCATTTCACACCTCCTTTCATCATTCTGAACTCTCATTCTGTCATTCCGATCATTCGTTTACTCGTTTCGAGTAATCGTTCATCTGTCTCAATCAACCGTTTGCTCATTTTGAGTATTTGTTCATCCATTTCTATCATCCATTCCTCCAATCAAATCATCCAAATCCCCTAAACTTCGTCTCAGGTTATTATCCAAATTGGATCGAGGTGTCTCCATTTGATCATCATCATTAATATCCTCTTAGGTTGTCATCCATCCTAGTTAATCATCATCATCGCCCAATCAATCCATTTTCAATCTCAAAGTGGATTCTGCGTCTAATCATCTCTTTCATCACGAACCGACCAATCAGTATCCTAAGTCACCTAAGATAATCTCAACAGATTTTTAGTCTTCTTTTTCATCATCCGCCGGGCCGATCTTATCAATCGGGCCATTTATCAATTTTATTCAATTCAATCTTAACGAATCAGATCCTTATTCAATCACCCAATCAATATATTTCCATCTTGAAGTGATTTGTCGAATCATCCTTTTGATAATCCAATCGACATCAAAATCAATCCAATCATCATCCAATCATCCTAATTCGAGCTTTAATCCAATCCCGATCTGAGCTTGTCCTAAATCCCAATTTGGGCTTTTGTCCATTTCCATCCAAAATCTTTATCCATCATCTTTATCCTTTCATCATCATGAATTCTTATCCTCCATCAATAGTGGTCAAGGAAAACCCTAATTACGCTTTAATTACTCCATAACGAAAAGTCTTGTTGATCAAGAGGTATACGCATATAGATCCTTTGACACTATCATTGCTAGTAAGCTTTCTCCATCCACATTCCAAAATCCAATCACCCCATTGAGTTATCCCATCATGTCTTCATATATGCCTAATCACACTCCTTATGCTACCTTTGACAAGGGATGTCCATCATATCCATCATATCCTTCATCTACATCATCCCCTTATCCTAGTTTTCCATCACAATACCCCTATCTTGATCCCCCATCCACATCCTCTTATCTCAATCCTTCATCCACATATACCCACTACCCCAATCTCCCATACCAATCTGCTCACCCTAATCCTACATTCGCACCTTCCTATTCTAATCCAACATCCACACCAACATATCCTTATCCTAATCCGACATCTGCAGTTCCCTATCTCCATCCACCACCTTAATCTCCTCATCCTAATCCACCATCCCCATACCCTTACTACAATCCACCACCCGCCTCCTTGTGTCCTAATTCCCCATGCCCATATCCTTACCTTAATCCTCCATCCAGTCTTAATATTCCATCTAATCCTAGTCCACTAATCCATAAACCTTCATCCACTCCCACTTCGCCATCTCAGCCTAGCGTATTCAAGTTTCTCCAAGGACTTATAACAAAGGAAACATCCCCCACTCCACACATTGCAGTTGTGAAACCATGCCATTCCAACCCATCATCCATGGTCGTTAGTGACGATACCCTTCTCCATTCAACACCTATCATTGATGATACCATTACATTCACTGAGTCCCCATCTCCTACCATCACATCCTCTAAATCTACTGAGTCCCCATCTCCTACCATCACATCTACCAAATCCATTGAACACCCACCCCCTACTCCGAGAGCCGTCGAACCTATCGACGACACCCAAATCCAATCCACTTCTTCCACTCCTAGTATCCATTCCCAGGAATATCTTGAATCCTCCATCCTTCCATCTTCCCCACTTGCAGAGTCCCCCCATGACTCCATTATCATGCCTCCCGCACACAATGATTCATGCCAAGAGTCTACTCCATAGCATGCTATCATATCCCCTCCTCCAGATCAAGATCCTACCATCTCATCTAGTCTACCGCAAGATCACAGTCCCCCATCCATTCCATCCCATGATCCTCTTGACATTCAAGATTCTACCGCTCCATCTCCGTCTCCATTGCATGAGCTTGCTACCACAAAATTAGATCCTATCATATCCCCTAATCCCTCTCCTGATACCACCCATCCAAATGCTACTATCCCACCATCTCCTTCTCAGGATCCCCCATCATCGCCTAAAAATGTTATCCCCACACCGCTTGCATATCCCCTTGGTACTCTCACATTCTTCCATGGTGGCCTCCTTGCAGAAAAAAAGCACAGTGTATATACCACCCATCATCCCCCACCTAATAATGGACTCGCATCATGTTTTCAAAATAACAAAAATCCTATCATGGATCGAATGCTCAAGAACATGAACTATCAAGGAAAAGGTCTAGGCCTTCATGAGCAAGGTATTTTAGAGCCCATCCAAGTCAAAGAACAAATCTGTATGCAAGGTCTTGGATCTATTCCCCAAGACTCACAATCTAAACACATTAGTACAACCTCTAGATGTCCTCAACGAGCCTTTTCCAAAAGAAATGTCGGCTCTTCCCATCGCTCCACCAAATCATATGTAGCCATCCCTCCTCCTCTATCGTATCACCTCAAAACAACCGTCCATATTCCTCCTTCATCTACCCCATCCATTTTGGGTCCTTACATCCCTCCATCCACAATCTCCCATCCTTCATCTACTACATCCATCTTGGGTTCTTATGTCCCTCCACCTACTCTATCCATCTTGGGTCCGTATATCCCAAGATCACCTCCTCCATCTCATCCTTTCACCCATCCAACACCTATACATGTCATCCATCATAAACATCCCTCTCACATGTCCCATAATCGGGATCAACAAAGGCACATACCTGCACATCCTCCATCTACACATAATCCTCATCCTACCTCCATTGCTCCACATCGTCCATCCCCTCACACCCATCCCATTGCTAATAAATGCACTTTGGATGCTAACATAAAAATGCATAAATCCAAACATCCACATGAATCCAATGGCTTCCCATGTCCTTCTAAAAGACATGGTAAAGAAAAGAAAACAAAATCCCAAATCAAAATCAAATCTATAGCTCGCAAAGAGCCAACAAAGCAAAGATCAAAACCATGTGGATCCCAAAGAAAAAAGATGCAATGCCATCAAATGAAAAATCTGTAAGAACATCCAAAGTTGCTAATCCAAAAGCTAACCATACCCACCTTCCATCTCCTAAGTCTGTTTTGGGTCCCTATGTCCCGAAATTCACTATTCCATCTCCTCCATTATCCCCACATTCTCCATCCATTAGTCCTCTTATCTTTTCACATCCATCACCACATGTGCCAATGTTGATCCTAAACTCATCTCCCCATCACATATCCACCCCATCATTCTATCCATACACTTTCCAACATCCCACCCATTATCCCTCGTATCTTCCCCATCAAATCCCTCTCATTCATCCTTTAGCATAATCCATTTATCCTATCTCATCATCCAATAGTCGGTTCGAACATGAGCTCTTAATACCTCGTATGGAACTTGATGCTTGAGTCCTTCATCCATATCCTTATCTCATGTCTTCTAAATCCACTTATTTTCCTCCCTATCCTTATCCATCTCCTTCCGCATACTATCCAAAAAATCCAAAAAAGTCAAAAAATCAAAAAATCAAAAAAAATAAAATAGTAAAGAGAAATAATCAGTCCAATGGTGAAAACTTGGCAAACAAGTGCCTTGGATAAGTACCATGATGAAAACCTGGAAAATAGGCGTCATGCGTAAATCCCCATCTACACTTGGGGGCAATTTCTTGATTTGCATTCCCTCCATCCACTACGCTTCCTGCTATGCTTTCGGCTATGCACCCATCTTATTGCTATACATTATTTTCGTCCATCCCCTCCATCCTATCAAGCTTACACATCCTTCTTGGCATATCTCATTTATCCCAATCCTTCCATCCTCCTTGTGATCTTGATAACAATGGGGCAAACATATAAGCATGCTTTGGGCACCTCTTAGCATAATCTCCCTCATCCACACACTATCCTAATCCTCATTTGCACTCGTCTACCTTCCTGATCCACCCGTCATGCTACCTTCCACATCCCTTCCTTATCCATGCATCCTATCTTCATCCATCTAACTCTTTTATCTTCCCATCCACTTGTATTCCATCCTTCATTCCTCCCCGCACATGACATATCTAGAGCGGGGGCACCTATCTTCCTTTGTGCTATAGTCCTTGGAGACATCATTCATCCTATCAAATCACTCCCTTCCATTCCCCTCTCCTCATTTCCTTATCATTATATCCCCATCTCCATCCTCATCCTCCTATCCAATCAACCCAAACAATCATTTTCCTCCCCCCATCCTCTCCCCTCATCCCATCTCATAATCCCTTGTCATTGGTATCTAGCTCTAGGATTTTCCCCACGCAATCCAATGTCATCTATCTTATCGTCATCACTTCTGCTTCTTTTGCACATCTTTTCTATCTCATCGTTCATCATCTCATCATTCATCTATATGGCATGTCATCTGCCCACTTCATCTTTGATGATTTGGATAACTATCCCATCCTTGAGCTTCGTGATCACCATCATCCTCCAATCCAATCCAACAGGTCTATCTTGTCCCATCGTGACAGTCCAATCATTTTGTCCCCTTATCTAGGGTTATCTCGTCATCTTTCATCCATCACTTGTTTTTGGCCTTCCATCGAACTACGTTGCCCCTGCGCTTTCATGTAGGCAAGGTTGATCATTTGATCCGCCCCCAGGGTTCCATCCATCATCGATCTATATTGTCCACTTTTCTCCTGTCTTGTGTCATGTCTCTTGCATCATGTCTCTCATGTCGCGTCGTCAGGCTACACCCTTATCTAGCTAGATCTTAACAAATGAGATCCACTTGTATCATCCAATCCAATCAATTCTGAATATCCTGCGTCATATCAATCTTTTCATTTAGTATCCATCATCGGTCTCAACAGGATGCATCCTTCCTAACAGACCTCCTCAATCCCATCCATCCCTTTGATTGATCCTATGGCAAAGGACATTTGAAATTAATTGTGATCTTTTGATGCTTTGAATTTTGTTTATCATTTGAGCTCCCTATCATCACTTGCCATGGTCGCCTTGATCCATCATATCATGGTGTGCTTTGATTAGTCAACATAGGGGTGTATCTTGATCTTTTCTGTCTTCTCGGTTTTCCCACGTAGTACCCACCAAGATCCTTGAGGTCTTGTGTTACGCTGGGGCATCCTTGTGTGCTTGTGGTTATCCCAATACTTGGCCCGACCAAGGTCACCATGACTTTGGGGTGTTGGGATAGCCTTCTTGTTTGTTATGTTTGTTTTATGCATAAGACACTAATCCGCCCTGGTTCTTCATACCTTGGCATCTTGTGTCTTATGCTATAGCAAAAATCAGTGCTCCGACGATGGAAAATTGCATTTGGATTTCATTTCCTCTTCATCCTCTCGTCTATCAAAATCCCCCCCATCCCTTCATCCTTCATCACACTCCCCTCCCAATCTTCCATCGCATTGCATCATCTTCTTCAACTCCCCTTGCATCATCTCATCCATTTCAAGAGCACCTCACCGTGTTCTCTTGAACCCATCCTCCTCTCGAGGGGCATCCTTCATCCTAACTTTCATCTTTTCCCCATCATCTTCCTCCCTAGTCACTTCTTTGAATGACTGGGGCATCTTTTCCAATCTAACCATCTTCTTCTAGGTTCTATGTTTTAATATTCTTTGAAATGATGCTACTTCGTAACACCATCTCAAAGAGGGGCAAAATGTAGATGTCTAATTTGGACACTTAATTTATCCAAATTCATCCTCTTTTCATCTTATTTTAGTTAATTAAGTAATACTGCTATTATTTAATTAATAGCTTTAATTCTGCCAAATCCCTAAGGTATTTAATCAATAATACCTTATCTCTTTAATCCTCTTTCATCAATTGAATTAAATAAATATTCCATTTATTTAATTCCCTTCATTTCACATCCTCCATCATTTTTATCTTATCTTAATCCTTCTTCTAATCTCATCATTAGGATGTGCACATCCCCTAATCTTTGATTAGGGGGTGTCACATCCTCCAACTTTTGCAAGTTGGCCTCTAATCTCTCTTAGCCACCTAACCTTCCTCTAACCCCTCATCAACTAGCCTAATCAACCTCTCAAGGAATTTTTAATTCCTTTTATCCTTCCAAGGAATATTAAATTATTTTCTCTTCCCCATGTCCTTTATGTGTGTCCTTGAGTCAACCTTATTAAAGGCTTTCTCCTTTTGACAAACATCCCCCTTCCCCATGTGAATTTTTAATTCACCTTTTAATCCCCCAAGGCACCTAAAAGGAATTTTTAATTCCTTCACTTCTCCCCACATGTCCTCTATTCATTCTTTATTCTTTCTCTCATCCCCATGAGAATATTTGAGGAATTTTTAATTCCCCACTTGTCCTCTCACCCTCATGGGGACAAGTACCTCCTTTATGAGGAGATCTTGTCCAATCCCAAGGTACTTTGTACCCCTCTCCATGTCATGTCCTATCCTTCCACCTCATATCCACTTCACCTTTTAGGGCTAAATCACATGCCACATATCAAGGTGTGAGGGCTTGTGAGTTCTCAACTCACCTTAGCCCTACATCTTGATATTTGGTGGATCAATCTCAACCGTCCATTTCCCTTAAGATTTCCCAAAAATCTTATAAATACCCCCTCTTTTCTCTCATTTTGGGGAGATCACTTGTGCTAGCCAAACTCTTGCAAATTTGTTTCTCAACCAACACTTAGCCATTTTCTTGCTTTCATCATCCTCATCTAGCTTGCATCTTGCCATCCAAGGAGCATACACATCAAAGATCGAAGGGACAACCAAAGGATCGATTCGACACAAAGTATAAAGTTCCATTTTGTTGCTTTTGTCTTGCATTGTTTCCAACTTAGGCTAATCTTGAGGTGTAGGTTGTTTTGGTGTTTGTTTGCACTCTTTTACTTGCTACTCGTTTTCTAACGCTCACATTCGACCTATCACATTTTTGGCCATCCACTCCTCTATATCATCTTCCATCCATCATTGATCTATATTGTCCACTTTTCTCCTATTCTCCATCCTATCTTGGTCATCCATCAAAGTCTCCCTCATGGTCTGTCGTTAACCTTTTATCGAACTACGAGGGCTCTGCGCTTCCACATAAGCAAGGCTAATCTTTGATCGGCCCCCGAGCCCCTAGGTTGCTAGGGTGTGTTAGTCTCCTATCTTGTGTCATGTCTCTTGTGTCGTGTCATCAAGCTATGCCCTTATCTCACCTGTTCTTAACAAACAAGATCCACTTGCATCATCATATCCAATCGGTTCTGAATATCCTGCGTCATATCAATCTTTTAATTTAGTATTCATCATTGGTCTCAACAGGATGCATCCTTCCTAACAGACCTCCACAATCCCATCCATCCCCTTGATTGATCCTATGGCAAAGGACATTTGGAATTAA
Organism: Sequoia sempervirens; assembly: GCA_007258455.2. NCBI lineage: Eukaryota > Viridiplantae > Streptophyta > Pinopsida > Cupressales > Cupressaceae > Sequoia > Sequoia sempervirens. Next base: position 14,773 of record VDFB02328567.1, read on the forward strand.
TTGTGATCTTTTGATGCTTTTGGCTTTTGTTTATCATTTGAGCTCCCTATCATCACTTGTCATCATCGCCTTGATCCATCATATCATGGTGTGCTTTGACTAGTCAACATAGGGGTGTATCTTGATCTTTTCTTTATTTTTTCGGTTGTCCCACGTAGTACCCACCAAGATCCCTGAGGTCTTGTGTTACATTGGGGCATCCTTGTGTGCTTGTGGTTATCCCAATACCTAGCCCGACCAAGGTCACCATGACTTTGGGGTGTTGGGATAGCCTTCTTGTCTGTTCTGTTTGTTTTATGCATTAGACACTACTCCGCCTTGGTTCTTCATACCTTGGCATCTTGTGTCTTATGCTATAGCAAAAATCAGTGCTCCGACGATGGTAAATTGCATTTAGATTGCATTTCATCTCTCATACTCAAATCCCCCCCATCCATTCATCCTTCATCTCACCTCCCCTTGCATCATCTCATCCATTTCGAGAGCCCACCCGTGTTCTCTTGAACCCGCATGTCCTCTCGAGGGGGCATCCTTCATCCCTAATTTCATCTTTACCCCAATCATCTTCTCTTCCTAGTCACTTCTTTAAATGACTGGGGCATCTTTCCAATCTTATCTCTTCTAGGTTCTATGTTTTAATATTCTTTGAAATGATGCTACTCCATTAACACCATCTCAAAGAGGGCAAAATGTAGATGTCTAAATTTGGACAATTAATTTATCAAATTCAGATCCCCTTTGTCTTATTTTGTTAATTAAGTAATATCACTATTATTTAATTAATCCTCCTTAATTCTATCCAAATCCCTAAGTTATTTAATCAATAATACCTTATCTCTTTAATCCTCCTTCCATCAAATTAAATAAATATTTCATTTATTTAATTCCATCATAATCATCCTCCATCATTTTTATCTTATCCTAATCCTTCTTCTAATCTCATCATTAGGGATGTGCACATGCCTAATCTTTGATTAGGAGGTGTCACATCCTCCAACTTTTGCAAGTTGGCCTCTAATGTCTCTTAGCCACCTAACCATCCTCTAATCCTTCACTAACTAGTCTAATCAACCTCTCAAGGAATTTTAATTCATTTTATCCTTCCAAGGAATATTAAATTCCTTTCTCTTCCCCATGTCCTTTATGACATGTGTCCTTAGTCAACCCTATTAAATGCTTTTCTTTTTTGACAAAGCATCTCCCTTCCCCATATGAATTTTTAATTCACCTTTTAATCCCCCAATGCATTTAAGGAATTTTAAATTTCTTCCCTCTTCCCCATGAGAATATTTGAGGAATTTTTAATTCCTCACATGTCCTCTCCCCCACATGGGGACAAGTACCTCCTTTATGAGGAGATCTTGTCCAATCCCAAGGTACTTTGTACCCCTCTCCATGTCATGTCCTTCTCCCTCCACCTCATGTCCACTTCACCTTTTAGGGCTATCTCACATGCCACATGTCAAGATGTGAGGGCTTGTGAGTTCTCAACTCACCTTAGCCCTACATCTTGATATTTGGTGGATCAATTTTGACCGTCCATTTCCCCTAGGATTTTCCAAAAATCCTATAAATACCCCCTCTTTTCTCTCATTTTGGGGGAGATCATTTGTGCTAGCCAAACTCTTGCAGTTTTGTTTCTCAACCAACACTTAGCTATTTTCATATTTCCAAGCATCATTTGCATCTCACATCCCCTACTTGCCATCCAAAGAGCATACACATCAAAGATCGAAGGACCAACCAAAGGATCGACTCAACACAAGGTATAAAGTTCCATTTTGTGGCTTTGTCTTGTTTTGTTTCCAACTTAGGCTAATCTTGAAGTGTAGGTTGTTTTAAGTTGTTTTGTTTGCACTCTTTTAACTTGTTGCTTGATTTCTAACACTCTATTTCGACCTATCATACATATATATCCACTTCATCCACAAACACCGACAGCAATTAGGTTAGCCTAATAAGATGTATCACACAAAAGATAACTTGTCAACCTAATAAAATGTATCACACAAAAGATAACTTGCTTGATTTCGTGAATAGCTACAATTGTATTGCCATCAATTTTCTTATCTTTCACTGCACACTTAGCATAAATATCCAACAAATTGTATACTATTGTTATTTATAGACTCACTATGCTGCAATTTACAATCTTCAATTTTCAAATGATCCATGCAAATAAGCAAATATATCTGGAAAATGGTGTTTATCACATAATGAAATCGAAAAACATAAGAGATTTGATCTTTCTATTTTTTAATTTACTTTATCTACAATTAATATGGTGTTGCATCATGTATATTATTAACAAACTTATAATTTTCTTTAATTTTTCTTTTTTCTGCAAAATGTTGTCTATGTTAGCCAAGAATCAACTTGTCCAAGCTTTTCTAGGGATGGCATCATTTTTTAGACAATTAGTTCTCTTAAGTTTAGCTAATGATGCATGTTGGTATGGGTGGAGGGTGAATTTTGGCAAACAAGATTCCCTGCATGCAACCTGTGACATTCACATTGATTCATGGGGTTGGTACTCCAATGTCCTTGACTTTTATGGTGAGCATCAAATGATACTTTTGCTCCTTCTCTACTGGCTAGATTGTTATCCACACATTGTCATCTCTCCAATGTTTACTGTACGAGGTTTTGGTATTCAATTAATAAACACCATTCTTGATGATGTCATTGAACAATTGACAGAAGCCTTTCCAACCAATAGGCTTGTTCTCGATTATAGTGAATTGTTTAGTTCGACTTACAAACAATGAAAACGTGAAAGATATTCAAGGATATCATCCACGACATCGAATAAGACTTTTTAATAATATTGACTGACTAGAATATCTTACATATATATCCGCTTCATCCACAAATATCTTACATATATATCTGCTTCATCCACAAATATGTTATTCTAGACAGACAATATCAAAGTCTTCTTTTCATAAATTGGATTACACTATAATACACCTCAATATACATGTATTCCTCAAACTGCCAAAATAAACATTGGGAACTGCTTATATAGATTAGAACCCTTAAAATAGATACATTTTTATCCATAACTTTTAAAGCAACTAAATCACACAAAACAACAAATTTACAATCACATATAAACTACCAAAAGAAGATAAAATTAATTTACAATTTTTTCATGAGTAGCTCCAACTGTATTGCCATCAATTTTGTTATCTTCCACTACACACTTAGCATAATTATCCAACAGAATGTATACTATTGTTATTTATGGACTCACTATGCTGCAATTTACAGTCTTCCATTTTCAAAGTATCTGTGCAAAGGAGCAAATATATTTGGAAAATGGTGTTTATCACAAAATGAAATTGAAAAACGTAAGAGATTTCATCTTTCTAATTTTTAATTTAGTTGATCTACAATTTATATGGTGTTGCATCATGTATATTAATAACAAACTTATAATTTTCTTTAATTTTTTTTGTTTTTTGCAAAATGTTGTCTATATCAGCCAAGAATCAACTTATCCAATTTTTTCTAGGAATGTCATCATTTTATAGACAATTTAGTTCTCCTAAGTTTTTCTAATGGCACATGATGGTATGGGTGAGGGGTGAATTTTGGAAAACATGATTCTCTACATGCAACCTGCGACATTCACATCAATGCATGGGGTTGGTACTCCAATGTCCTTGACTTCGATGGTGAATGTGAAATGATACATTTTCTCCCTCTCTATTGGACAGACTAATATCCATGCATTGTTATCTCTCCAACATTTATTGTGTGTGGTTTTAGTGTTCACTTGATAGACACCATTCCTAATGATGTAATTGAACAATTGACAGAAACCTTTCCAACCAAGAGGCTTGTTCTCGATTACAATGAATATTTTAGTTTGACTTCCAAAGAATGAAAACGTTAGAAATATTCAAAGATATCATCAACAACATTGAATAAGACTTCTTCAACTTGGCAGCTTATGAAATGTTAATTTTATATTTTAAGGAGGAAACCAACTCATAAAACCTTTCTAACTCTGTATTTTTTATTTTGAATGCATTTTCTATTCAAAGGTGGGAAATAGTCAATCTATTTCAAGTAATATCTACTTCACCTTTGATAATTTATCACCTTGCAATACATTGTGTTTATTCATACCTATGTTGAATTAAATGTTGTTTTAGAAAGACAATAAAAAAGTCTTCTATTTATAAATTGGATTACACCATGATGCACCTGAATATAGAAGTATTCCTCAGACTTCCAAAATAAACAACATTGGGAACTGTTTATACAGATTAGATCCCCTAAAATAGATACATTTTCATGCATAACTTTTAAAACAACTAAAGCACAAAAAACCAAAAAATTTACAATCTCATATATATACTACCAAAAGAACTAAAAATTAATTTCCAATTTCTTCGTGAATAGCTCCAACTATATTGCTATCAATTTTCTTATCTCCACTCCACACTTAGAATATTTATCCAACAGAAGGTATACTATTGTTAATTATGGACTCACTATGTTGTAATTCATAGCCTTCCATTTTCAAAGGATTTGTGCAAAGGAGCAAATATATCTAGAAAATGGTGTTTATCACAAAACAAAATCGAAAAACGTAAAATATTTGATCTTTCTATTTTTTAATTTACTTTATCTACAATTTATATGGTCTTGCATTATGTATATTATTAACAAACATATAATTTTCGTTAATCTTACTTTTTTTGCAAAATGGTGTCTATGTCAGCCAAGAATCAACTTGTCCAAGCTTTTCTAGGGATGCTACCATTTTACAGAAAATTTAGTTCTCCTAAGTTTTAATAATCACACATGGTGGTATGGGTGGGGGGCGAATTTTCTCAAACATGATTCCCTGCATGTAGCTTGTGACATTCACATCGATGCATGGGGTTTGTACTCCAATCTCTTTGAATTTGATGGTCAACGTGAAATAATACATTTTCTCCTTCTCTACTAGTCAGACTACTCTTCACGCATTGTCATCTCTCCAACATTTATTGTGTGAGCCTTTGGTGTTCAATTGATAAACACATTCCTTAATGATTTCATTGAACAGTTGATAGAAACATTTTCAGCCAATAGGCTTGTTCTCGATTATAATGATTTGTTTAGTTCGACTTACAAAGAATGAAAATGTCAGAGATATTCAAGGATATCATCCACGACATCGTGTCAGACTTCTTCAACTTGGCAGCTCATGAAATGTTAAATTTATATTTTAATGAGGAGACCACCTCATAAAACTTTTCTAACTCATTTTTTATTTTGAATGCATTTTGTATTCAAGGGTGGGAAATAGTCAACCCAATTCATCTAATATCTACTTGACCCTTGATAATTTATATTGCAAAGTGGTAAATTATCAAGGGTCAAATAGATATTAGATGAAATGGATTGACTATTTCTCACCCTTGAATACAAAATACATTCAAAATTAAAAAAAATGAGTTACAAAAGTTTTATGAGGTGGTCTCCTCATTAAAATATAAATTTAACATTTCATGAGTTGCAAAGATGAAGAAGTCTTACTTGATGTCATGGATGATATCCTTGAATATCTCTAACGTTGTCATTCTTTGTAATTCAAACTAAACAAATCACTATAATCGAGATCAAGCCTATTGGTTGGAAATGTTTCTATCAACTGTTCAATGACATCATTAGGAATGGTGTCTATCAATTGAACACCAAAACCTCACACAAAAAATGTTGGAGAGATGACAATGCATGGATAGCAATCTAGCTAGTACAGAAGGAGCAAATGTATTATTGCACATTCACCATCAAACTCAAAGACATTGGAGTACCAATCCCATGCATTGAAGTGAATGTCATAGGTTGCATGCAAGGAATCATGTTTGCCAAAATTCATCCCCCACCCATACCACCGTGTTTGATTAGCAAAATGTAGGAGAAATAAATTGTCTGCAAAATAGTGGCATCCCTAGAAAAACTTGGTCAAGATGATTCTTGGCTAATATACACAATATTTTGCAAAAATAGAAAAATGAAAGAAAATAGTAAGTTTGTTAATAATAACATGATGCAACACAATATAAATTGTAGATGAAGTAAAATAAAAAATAGAAAGATCAAATCTCTTACGTTTTCAAATTCCATTTTGTGATAAACACCATTTTCCAAATATATTTGTTGTTTTGCACAGATCCTATGAAAATGGAATACTGTAAATTGCAGCATATTGGATCTATAAATAACAATAGTATACATTATGTTGGATAATTATGCTAACTGTGTAGTGGAAGATAAGAAAATTGATGGAAATACAGTTGGAACTACTCACAAAGAAATTGTAAATTAATTTTTAGCTCTTTTGGTAGTTTATATGGAATTATAAATTTCTTGTTTTTTTTTTGTTTTACTTGCTTTAAAAGTTATGCATGAAAATGTATCTATTTTAGGGGTTCTAATATGTATAAAAAATTCCCAATTTTGTTTATTTTGGAAGTCTGAGGAATACCACTATTTTGAGGTGCATCATCATGTAATCCAATTATGAATAGAAGACTTCTATATTGTCTGACAAAACAACATTTAACTCAACATAGGCATGAATAAACACAATGTATTGCAAAGTGGTAAATTATCAAGGGTGAAGTAGATATTACATGAAATGGATTGAATGTTTCTCACCCTTGAATAGAAAATGCATTAAAAATAAAAAATAATGAGTTACAAAGGTTTTATGAGTTGGTCTCCTCCTTAAAATATAAAAATTAACATTTCATAACCTGCCAAGTTGAAGAAGTCTTATTTGATGTTGTTGATGATATCCTTGAATATCTCTGATGTTTTCATTCTTTGGAAGTTGAACTAAGCTATTCATTAGAATCGAGAACAAGCCTATTGGTTGGAAAGGTTTCAGTTAACTGTTCAATGACATCATCAGGATTGGTGTCTATCAATTGAACACCAGAACCTCACAAAGTAAATATTTGAGAGATGAAAATGTGTGGATAGCAATCTAGCTAGTAGATAAGTAGAAAATGTCTCATTTCACATTCACCATCAAATTCAAGGACATTGGAGTACCAACCCCATGCATCGATGTGAATGTCACAAGTTGCATGCAAGGAAACATGATTGCCAAAATTCACCCCCCACCCATACCACCATGCGTCATTAGCTAACTTAGGAGAAATAATTATTTGTAAAATGGTGGCATCCCTAGAAAGGCTTGGACAAGTTGATTTTTCGCTAACATAGATGACATTTTGCAAAAAAAAAAAGTTTTAAGAAAAAAGATTGTTAATAATATACATGATGCAACACCATATAAATCGTAGATAAAAAAAATTAAAAATAGAAACATCAAATCTATTTTAGGGGTTCTAATCTATATAAACAATTGCCAAAGTTGTTTATTTTAGAAGTCTAAGGAATACATCTATATTGAGGTGCATCATAGTGTAATCCAACTTTTGAATAGAAGACTTGTATATTGTTTGTCTAAAACAAACATTTAATTCAACATAGGTATGAATAAACACAATGTATTGCAAAGTGGTAAATTATCAAGGGTCAAATAGATATTACATAAAATGGATTGACTATTTCCCACCCTTGAATAGATATTACTAAACAATTCACTATAATCGAGAACAAGCATATTGGTTGGAAAGATTTTTGTCAACTATTAAATGAGATCATCAGGAATGGTGTCTATCAATTGAACACCAAAACCTCACACAATAAATGTTGGAGAGACAACCATGTGTGGATTAAAGTCTGGAAATTAGAGAAGAAGCAAATGTATCATTTCACATTCACCATCAAATTCAAGGACATTGGAGTACCAACCCCATGCATCGATGTGAATGTCATAGGTTGCATGCAAGAAATCATGTTTACCAAAATTCAACCCCCACCCATACCACCATATGTCACTAGAAAAACTTATGACAACTACATTTCCTACAAAAATCCGCCATCCCTAGAAAAGCTTGGACAAGTTGATTCTTGGCTAACCTAGACTTGCAAAAAAAGAAAAATTAAAGAAAACTATAAGTTTGTTAATAATATACATGATGCAACACCATATAAATTGTAGATAAAGTAAATTAAAGTATAAATTATAAATTAAATTGTAATCTATAAAGTATAAATTGATTATATTGACTACATATCTGTGTTGGGTTGATAATACATCAAACATAATTGCTTACTATACATAAGGGACCCTCTCTTAGGTATGCCACTCTAGTATGGATGATTAACACCTGTCACATGGAGCCAAGAGGGATGTAGCATATTCTCTTGGGATTAAGAGAGGAGTTGGATGTGATGAGGGGGAACTGCAATAGGACACCTCACTGGGTATGCCACTCCATAGTGGATGCTTAACACTTGCCACATGGAGCCAAGAGGTATGTGGCATCTACTCTTGGGCACAAGGTTGAGGGTCTCTTGGACACCCTATCAAACCATCCTATCCCAATTCACTAAAAATGGAATAACAAAGAATGTGAAAGTCATTTATGAATTGATTTTATCAACTTTGTCAATTGTAATATAAATGTTAACTAACTCATTTAGCGAACGAAATAACAAAGACTATGAAAGTCATTTATGAACTAATTTTATCCACTCTATCAATTGCAATATAAATGTTAACTAACTCATTTGAAGGTATTTAACAAGTAACTGTAACACTCATCCTAATCTCTTTGATATATGTTCTAATTTTATAAGTATTGTTTCATAAATGTCTCTAATTTGGTTTTATAGGAATACTATCTAGTAAAGGTACCTCCTAAAACTCAATTACTCATTTTAGGATTGGTCAATTTAAGTT
>VDFB02328568.1:0-27283 GCA_007258455.2 Sequoia sempervirens
GACCGGTTGGGTTCTTGGCTTTCTGAGAGATCAGACCAAGTGAAAAGAGCTTGTGTGACCAAATGTCAAAAGATTTGCAACTAACTTCCTAACAATGCAAAGCATTTGTAGTTTTTTTACATCATTGAAGCAAATGTTTGTAAGTCAAGCATGGCTAGATACAAAATATTCAAAAAAGGTTGATGAAGAGAGGATTTGCAATGACATTTTTTTATAATTCCTTTGCAAAAAGAGTTGTACAAATCATCAAGGTGACTTCATACTTTAATTTAAATTTCAAACTAAATTCCTTATTATCAATTTTTCAAAGTGTTTACTTTAACTGTGAGTCTGTAACTTAATATTGCTTTAACTTGTAGGTAATGGAGTCCTTGGTGAGAGTTTTGTGTTCAATGGATGGGGAATTAAAAAAAATTGAGACCATGAATAAGACCAAAGAGGCCATCCAAACCTATTCCCAAGGAAGAATCAACTCCCCCAATCCATTCATGTAGTGGGGTACTACCTCAACCCCAAGGTTTCCTTCTCCAATAGCTTCACAAGCGTTAATGGGGAGGTTATAAATGGCCTCTCAACATGCATTAAGAGGATGACACGTAAGGTTGAGATGAGGGATCTCATTATTTTAGAGTTGTAGAATTACAAGGAAGCTAAAGGAAGGTTCTTTTTTTTTTATGCTAGCTATTTGAGGGAGATCCACCGAGAGACCAAATAACAAAAATTGGAGCCTTATATCTTAGAAGTTACAAATCATAATTTTTAATATTATTTACATAGAAACTTTTGAATATTTTATTTATAGATTCTTGGTGGGAAGATTGGGATGGAAATACCCCAAATCTTCAAAAGTTACCCCTCTGACTTTTGTCTCAAGCTTGTAGCACTTCTAAATGTAAGCAAAGTTGAAGTTTGTTTGAGGCCATTCACATGAAGTGCAATAAGTTGACTCAGTAACATCTCAATGATCTAGTTGTTGTACAATACAACCTTCAACTTCATAGAAGAAATGTGGACACAACACAGGACCTTATAAACTTGGTTAATATTGATCCCTACAATGATCGGACTATGAAGGAAGAGGAGATTTGCTTGTTCATAGAGGAAAAAATTGTTGATTTTGAGAAGCCAACTGAGGGTTTAGGTACAGAAAATGTAGGAGAGATGACTTCATTGCAGATGATATTCAACGTGAGGTAGATGAATCACTTCCATCTAATACCAAGGTGAAGTTGCAAGTGCAACATTCAAGGCTGAGCAAGCAGTCGCAACCAACTGCAAGGACTAGACTCTCTCCCCAATTTTGCACTAGAACAAGGAAAAGAAATTGTAAATTCTTGTCATTTGTAACTTTCTTGGATATTCAATTTATGATGATGATTTTCAACAACAATCATCCTAAATTCATAATAGTTATCAGATAGTTGTTTGTATTCTCTTGATGATGCAATTTTGTACTCTTATTTGTATTCAAACCTAACAAAAATCACTTCCCAAATGTTTAAAGACTCATTTGATACTTTTTTCATAACTGAATGTTGCATAAGATATATGTGTTTTTAAGAAATTTAAGCAGTTATTTTAGTTGCCAAATTGAAAAAAAAAAAATTATTTGTCAAGTCCAAGTCAAGACTGGATTTGCAAACTATGAAAAAATATAAAGTAATTCACACAATTAATATATTATATGCATGTTATTTTGTAATCAAAATTTTTTATTTTTTTTAGGCTGCAAATATATATATTTATGTTTTTTGTATGGACATACCCAAAGTGAAACCAACCCCACACCCCCACCCCCATCATAAAAAAAATTGCCATGATAGCATACCCGAATCCAAACTAGTAGGATCAAAAGTAGCCATAGAGAGTCTACCTCAATCCCTCCTCCAGGTCCATCTAGCACATGCATGAGATTCCCAGTGGATGCATCCCAAATATGAACTACTCCATCCAAACCACCAGTTGCAAGTAAATGCCCATCATTGCTGAATGCCAATGCTGCAACAGAATTACTGTGTCCTACATATGCCACCCAGATATACTATTACATTATACCAAATTCAACCATAGACTTATCTCAAAGATATGAATTTATTGTGAAAATCCTAACTTTCATTTTGAAGAAATTTTCAGCGAAAATCGATTGTAGGAAGAGAAATAATACTTTTTTTAAGAAAAGACAAATACCTCTGTGCAGAAACAGTTAATATAGGTCAATGAAGAAAACATTTTACACATCACTAATATGGAGAAACATTTCATATGGGCCAACAAACAAGCCATTTCATATAATACTATTATGGAAAAAATTTAATTTATAGATAAACCAATGAATACAAAGTGTCAGATTTAAAATTCCTCGGGTCATGCAAAAGATCACCCAGGAGCTTATGACATTTCATATTTTAAAAATGCATTTTGTTTGTATTTAGAACTTGAAATATGTTAAATGGGGCAAGTACAGGACTAAAATCAAAAGAAGCTTGAATGAAGCTACAAAGTTGCTTAGTGGTAGTGGTATGCATTATATTTTTCTTTTTTTGAAAAATTAAAATCACAAGGTTTGGAGTCAATTATATAGGTTGTAACATGCATAGTCATCTTTTAATAACATTGATTCCTGACCCTTGAAACAAGAGATTTTTGTCCCATATACCAGTTTTAAGTCATTTCTAATACTTAATCAGTATGAATAATATATACAATCACAAGGTTTAAAATCCAAATGATAGTATTTTCTCACCTGTTGACCACATTAACTACTGACACTGAAACAAGAGATTAATCTAAGGAAAAATAATCCAATCTTCTGAAACACCCCTCACAAATCGCAATTTACATACCACAGGGTGCCAACAAATTAGTATTCAAATCACCCCATTGATAAGAAGCACCAAATTACCCGGTCTGAAGATATGGCAGAATGAAAGCAAATGTGGAATGAAAGAGAGGCAAGAACACAGAATTTTTTAGTGGCAACTTGTCAACAATTGGCAAATTACAGCATTTGGACATCTTGAAAGTTGAATCATATGCATTTTGCAACTTATCTGTTTGCCCAAATTTGAGAGTTTTCTTGAATGTAGCATACATTCACTCCAACATAGATATTTTAATTTCTTAGAATAGACTTTGATAAGCCATGATGTTTATTCCAGTTTAGGCTCAATCATCTAGATATGATCGAGCCAACTTTTAATTGGGTTCATTTTTCAAAATTATGGCTCAGTTGCCCTTAAATTTTCATTTTTCAAAATTATGGTTCAGTTGCCCTTAAATTTTCATTAATTCAAAATTATGGTTTAGTTGCCCCCAATACGACAACATTGTTTTATCATTTTTGTTGTGATCACCCACCAATTTAAAGTAAATGTTTCCACCAATTTGATGGCATTACCCCAACAATTATCATTAATTTAGAGCAAATCTGGTGTGGTGCCCAATGCAATTATACGGAATTTGGGGAAAACAAGTGCAATCGTCAATGCAATTATAAGCAAATTAGGGAAAATTTGTGCCATTACACACAAGTATAATTAATTTAGGGTTCATGTGTGCAATCATCCAGGCAAAACTTACTACATTCTTGTGGGCTACACAGCAAAAAAATTGATGTCGATTTGTATTTCAGCCCAAAAATTCTCTCCATTCACTCATTTCACATTCATTTCATTTGTTTCTCCCATTGCAAATTTGCATTTGATCAATCCACACTTTCAACAGTCAGGCAGGTGAGTACTTTGTTAATAGTTTGAAAACAAAACAAAGATAAAGGCTGCAACTCAATTTTAGTCTCCCATTTCTAGTGAGTTTCAAGGTATTATTATACTTATTTGTCAATATTTTGCATTTTATATTGTGTATTGTGTAACTAATCTCCATAACCATATTAGAGCATTTCTCCATTGGCCAATATTTTTTCTCTATGTCTGCAATTGTCAACAAAATAAAAATATAGGCATTGCATAGCGGTCATTCATAGATTGTAACATTTCTTTATATAGTGTAACATTCCATATCACTGTGTAAGATTTTGCAAGGCTGTGAGTTGTTACACTTGTGTAGCATTGTAAAATGCCTTCCCATTATTTTGTAGCATTTTCCTAAACTTTGTAACATTCATTCCTGTTGTGCACTATTTTTTGCTTTTGAAACTTTATTTTCTATTTATTCAAATCTGTTATCATTGTGTTATACTTTCCCTATCATCGCATAGACCTGCATGGTATAAACTATTATTTTATTAGTTTTTAGCATTCCTTACTGATATGCAACATCAGGAAATGTCACGATGCATTGTTTAACTTTGTGTAATGAAGTGAGGCATAGTTGTATATGATAATTAATGAAAACACAATCATGCTATGAAGTGAGGCATTGTGTAATAATGCTGTAAAATTATGAGAAGAAGATCGTGTTCCCAAAGGAGGAAAATAGAAAAGTTGGCCCATCAAAGAAAAGCAATCGCTCTATGATGTCCTATTTCAATAAATACCAAGGACATGATGTAGTGAGTGAGGATCCATAAAGAACAAAAAAGTCAAGAAAGAACATCTGACATTTAGGGATTCAATTTCAACCACTTTCACAATCAGCAAGACTAATGAAAATATTGAAGGAGATAATCTTTTAAATAACCTTAATATTACACAATCTCGTAATGAAAGATGAACAACATTTTCATACAGGGAGAGATTGTCGATGCTACTGGCTGTGGTAACACTAAATTTGAAAACTTGTTAAAGAAATGTATGTTAATGGGATATGTCATGAAATTTTAGCTCGGATGGATTTCTAAGTATCCATTCATAGAACTCATGGAGACTAAAGATTGAGTGGGCATGCCAAAACTATTTTGCTGCAAGATTTTCAGCTGGGTATACAAGAGTAACAAGATGTTGTGACTAAAATTAGATGTCATTTATAAGCATATTACTAATGCTGATTAAACTTGATAAACTGCTACAGTGAAAGCAATTGCAAATAGCAAAAAATCTGAAATATCAATTGAACTATTATGTGATAATCATTGAATTAATGTGGAGAAGCATGTAAGCAACAATTAAAATCAGCAAACCCATAAAATGAAAACCATAACAAATGTAAGAGGAGAAACTCTATTGAGAAAAAAAAATCCACCATCAAAGAAAGCACAAGTCTATATTAATTCAATAACAATGTGCTACAATATTACATCCAACTTCTCTCCTCAACCTGAGCATTCTGGCAGTGTAACAATATTCAACCTACAAAGATTCATAATACAACTATCCAAGCCATCCAATTTATACAAAATCAAAGAGAGAAAACCATAAATGGTTACACAAAACCAAAACCCATGGTATGCAAAAATTCAATGCCCCCATGACCAAATCAATCAATGCCCACAAGAATAGCACTTCATAAGGATATCATCTTTGATCAATGACTCTCATGGCACATACCCCCAAAAGTAGCACTTCATTTCCAAGCAACTACACCCTATGAACCCCACTCGTCATAACACACAAAGCTCCACTCTTTCACCTAACACCTAAGAATGATAAATTTGTATAAATGCATTCAATACACTCCATAACCGCCACCATCATAAATACCTGCTTACACTAAGTGTAACTCCTTTATTCAATGCCATTAAAACCAATATTCAAGTCAACCAAGAGAAAATAATTAACAAATAATTCACCTAATAACCCCTAAGCATCCACATGCGCATTCCTAAGGTGTTGCACATGGGATTTGCAAAGTTAATTATCACCTTAATCCTAACATTCTCCCACTTAATATTATACATTGCAATGACATAAACAAGAAGCATACCACGAATCAAGTATAGGATAGAAATCCCATGACCTCCATGCACCAAGAGAATTTATTTGTGTTCACTGTTTTCGTAGGCGAATTTGTAACATTATCCTATGTGACAACCTTATGAATCATGACCTTACCACTTTGTACCATTCCACAAATAAAGTGATCTTGAACATTATGTGCTTAGTACAACCATGGTACATGGGATTCCTAGCCAAAAAGATAGTCACATCCGATATGAACTGCTCTACAATCAAAACCAACTCCTAAACACAACCTCTGTAACCACACTACCTCTTTGCAAGCATATGTAGCGGCATATGCTCTACTTCGATAGTAGACAAAGTAACAATGGGCTGCCAATTACTCATCTTGCTAACTACACTACCTAATAGAGAAAACAAAACAACTAGTGGACCTTCGACTGGACTATCCAAGACACTTGCTCAATCAAAATCAACAAAGCCCTATAAATCCAATAACTTGTCCACATCATTAAAACCATAATAACATAGCAATAATCAAAAGTCATTTACAAATATCTAAATATCTTCTTAATAGAAGTCCAATGCTCTCTACTAGGGGTTAGACATAAACCTACTAAAAACTCCCATTGCTTGGACAAATCTAGTCTAGTACACACCATTACATACATCAAGCTCCCTCCAACACTAACATAAAGTACATTATACATATCCTCCTTATCATCATTTGACTTAGTAAACATATCCAATTAAAGCTTAGT
Source organism: Sequoia sempervirens (assembly GCA_007258455.2). Classification (NCBI taxonomy): domain Eukaryota; kingdom Viridiplantae; phylum Streptophyta; class Pinopsida; order Cupressales; family Cupressaceae; genus Sequoia; species Sequoia sempervirens. The sequence goes on from VDFB02328568.1 coordinate 6,557, forward strand.
TCCTGCATATAAAGGATTGCTTACTAGTTTACAATTGAGCATAGCAAACCGCTACAAAATAGAGACAACATACCTACTTTAACTAAGACAAAACTTTATGTGAACTCAATCCCTACTAACTTCCATTCCCAAAATGAGTTTTTCCACGTCTAGATCCTTTATATCAAACACTCACTAATTATAGTCTTGTTGTTACCAATAAATATGTCATCAATATACAACAATAATTAGAATTTAATAATCAATAATTTTAATGTAAACACAATGATCCTCTTCACTTCTAACAAAACCCAACTTTAATACTGTTGTACCCAAAATAAATTTTTGCTTAAAATGATCTAAATCATGTAAAAATGTTGTCAAAAGTATGTTTTAAGTCAAACCAAACATAGGCTTTTTGTGGGTTTGTGTCAAGGAAGATGCTTGCAAATTTCTGAAAATTTGAAAATTAGGGTTTCAAACCCTTGTTTTTAGGAAAACCATTGAAAATAGGACCTTTCCAGAATTGATTGAAAATGATTTTGATAGGATGAATTGACTTCACGATCACATTGGTCAAGTCAGAATCACCAAAAAGTTTGTTTTACTCTAGTGGGTCTATATTCATTTTTCAAGAAGAAAGCTAGGACCTCCGCAGCCATTAATGGCACAATGGCCAATACCAGGTGCTGAAAGCTAAGCTTCAAAAGCTTCAATGAAGAATCCATGGTGGAAATGTTGAAAAAGAATGCTTTGCAACAGAGGGGATTTTCAAAAGTGAAAAATGTTGAAAATTGGCTAAGTCTAGAGAATGCACGCCTTGCGACCAAGAGTAGGCCATGTAGTCAAATGCCTGTCATTTTTCCAACACTTGTACACACAACACGATGAAGCTGATTGCTAGGATGCATGCATTTGCATCGTTAACAACAATGATCGAATCAGTCACGATGTACGGCGAGCACGAAGAGTGGAAAGATGAAGACTTTCAAAGGAAATGATGAAACTACAAGCTAAAAGCGCCCCTACTAGCCAGGGGCGCCCTTGGATTCCAAAGGTTAAATGTCGTCATCAACTTTCACCAAGGCAGTCATATCTTTCGTGTTTCTGTTGGCTTTCCAACACATCGTCAAGCGAGATCATTTGATTCATAGATCACCGGAAAACGTAAGCAAAGTTAAGAGATGTTGCAAACAACTACTATCAAAGATAGCAGTCAAACATGAGAAAAAGCACCCCTGCTGGCCAGGGGCGCCCTTGAACAAGAGGATCCAGATGTCACTTTTTGAAAAAGTTAACCTTTAGGTGATCTTCCTAGCATCAGCTCAACTTCGTGATGAACCTGTTAGTTAGCCTACGATACAAATCAAACAACAGCAACAGTTGATCATTAGAGCATGCAAAATGGAAGGAAAATCAATGGATATCAAGACAAAAGCACCCTTGCAAGCCAAGGGCACCCTCCATTTTGAGTCACCTGATGAGGTTTTCAACCACTGCTTTCTACAAGGCATCTTTTCAGCTCCCTCACAGCTTCGCGATCAATCCAACTGCATGTTCATAGGACCTGTCAAACACTCATAGGCAGAGATCAAGCACAAAACGACAAAGATGGAGGTTGAATGAAGAATGTGGAGAAATTGACTAAGTGTTAAGGAAAAGTGCCCCTGTTGGGAAAAGGCACCCATCTTTTTGGGTAGTCAGATGCAATTTATAAGCTCAGTGACCTCCAACATGACCTTCGTTTTGATCAATCTCAACAACGACACCGCCAGCAAAGACAACGAACAAATCAGACATCTGACGACAGAGATCAAACTGAGACAATTCATGGATGTTTGAAACATGAAAATAACAAGTCAAAAGGTAAAAAGCGCCCTTGCAGGCTAGGGGCGCCCAAGCTGTTAAGGCACTTAAACTGACTTTCAGGATTTGTGAAACTAGTCATCCTTTCCAGGACTAAGCTAGTTATCCATCCAATGTTCTAGCAAGATCATCAGACTCAGCAGTCAGCACTGATCTCAGATCGGAGCACGAAGGGTCAAAATGGTAGAATTGAAGAACACTCAAGAAAATTTGACCAAGTCTGGTGAAAAAGCGCCCCTGCTAGGAAAAGGCGCCCTTGAATTTGAAGCATCAGATTCAAGTTTTGAGCTTTGCAACTCCCAGGCACACTTAATCAAAGTTGTTCCATCTCAGCTATGAATCTATTAGCAACAGCTCAAGATCAATTGAACAACTGGGAGCTTGGATCGAACAGAGGCACTTCACCATGAAAAAAGAGTGAAAATATCTTCAACTCTCTAAAAGGACGCCTAAAAAGTCAAAGCAAGATCTGTTGACTGGAGTTAGAGATTTTGAAGGATTCTCATGTCTAAAACGTCCCACAATCAGTGGAAATCGATTTTTTGAACTCCAAATCAAGCCAAATCACTCCTCAAACATGAGTTGGCATTCAAACTTGAATCATTATATATCAAGCCTAGACGTCATATTTCATTATCTTTCTTTGCAGGTTCAAGCCTAGACGTCATATTTCATTATCTTTCTTTGCAGGCTGAAGGCTAAAATAGCAATTTGCTCTCCAAGATGTCTTTTCAAGATCTGACAAAGGGGTTTTCACCCTTCTTCGTATTTTTGAAGATCAGTTGCATAGAAAGATAATTTCTCAGAGGTTGCATCCAGAGGCATCATTTTTCCAGAAAGCAGATAATAACTTCCAATCTTCTTCTTGTCTTTTTCCTCTCTTCTTGTCTTAGATTTTCTTGCATGTCCTAAAAAATAGCAGGAATCACAGATCTGGCCAACTGGGTATGATCAGCACAATTTTTCCAACAAAACCCACTTGTTGAATTTTCTAGAAACAGCAAACTTGTTGCCCCTATTTTTAGGGATTTTAAAAAAGTCACAGATTCAAAAATCAAACGAAATGGGTTTGTTCAGCATTGAAGCACGAACAAAACTGATGTGTTAGATTTTTTCCAGAAAAATACTTCTCGACAGGTGCTATTTTTAGGCGTTTTTGAAAAGTTACCTGAATAGTATCATGTGCACAATTGATTATTAAGTTTTTCAGAATGCAGTTCTCCCAAGTACAATACAAGACCAAAACGGTCTTGTATCATGATTTCTTGAAAACGACAGACACTAACTTGCATCAAGTACACCCAAAGGTCAACTCAGAGGATTTGGAAGGCATGGACCAGATCACATTACAGAACATCGAGCAATCTGGATTGCTTGAGGCTGCATCAATCCCCATCACATTACAGAGCGTGGAGTTTGTAATTGCTTGCATTAAGCATTACAACCCTACCACACAAGAAATCCGATCAGTGGATGGGCGGGTGATTTGCAGCCTTAAACCTATGGATGTCGAAAGGTGTTTTGCTATTCCACCATGTCCGACCAATGTGGTCATATCTGTGAGAGAATGCAAAAGGGCATTCGAACTATCAAAGGATAAGTGTCAGCAGAAAATGGCAGAAAATTGGCTAAAAGTAAAAAAGGCCAACTTGCCCAAGAATGTGGGGTGTGGAGAGTTCTGAGATGAGTATGCAATGATGATAACTCTACTCAACCAGATCATTGGATAGAAGCATGCGAACCAATTTCAGTCGTGGAAGTACTACATCATCACCAAGACTGTAAGCAATAGAGAGCATTATGACTGGCCCACCCTCATCAGTGATACACTCCACCAGTAAATGACCAAGTTCTTAGAGGCTCACAGGTTTCACATGTGCTCATATCTTGTATACCTGATTGCCTTCCAAGGCCAGTTCAGAGCATTAAACACTGTGGGAACCTTAGGTGTGCAGAAGGTCCACGAACATTTTTCGCGTCTTGAGTTTACACAAGCAGAACGACATTTTAAGCAGATAAATGATCTTTTCATTATGCACACCGTAAGAGACCTCGACCATGAGATGCATGTACATATATCACCAGCAGTCAAGGAGGCAATGGTGGACTGGGCGGATTGGTTCATCCAATTCCCCACCTTCACCTATATACGTATATATGGATACAATGGTCATCCTGCCATGTTACCCCGCTACCCTTCAGATAGGGTAGTCTTCATGGAGTTCTTGCGGCAATTGGCCGAAGTTCATTCTCATCTGCATCTCAAAAAGAAGACAGCTGCGAGCTTTCCTATTCAGATGGGACTTTACAGGTGTAAGACAACGACTGATGCCAAGACCATGTGCCAAGAGACGATGAGACTTAATCTCAAATATCTCATTGAGAGACAGTCGTATGATCCAAGAGGCCTTTATGCAGCACACCTTGAGCAACACTCTTCACACGAGTCTTCCATGGAAGACTATTGGGTCAACTGTGAAGATGAGTTTGATGTACGAAGACGTAACTACAGCCAGTTTAGACTTCCACAAATTGTTGTTTTCATGACAGAAGATGTGGAAGGTTTATCCGATGATGATGAAGAAGTAATTCTTCCTTCATTCTTCGTGGATCAAGTGGACTCACAACCACTTGGAAAAGTGGATTGGTATGCCAAGGAGAATACATGTATAGAAGAAAGGACAAGCAGGGTTGTCAGAAACAGTCAACTCTACTTGGACGGTAAGAAGACAAGGTAGTAATTCTCTGCATAGAGTCGCCACCGGTTCATCCTTCACTACCTTCCACGTCAAGGAAGAAGCCCAGACATAAGCAATGGAGTAACCCTCCCAAAGGAATGAGGATGTCAGGGCACACAAGGGGAAGAACGCAGATTGCTGACACAACTCAGCAAGAGATTCATGTGGAGACAGCCACAAACATACCTAAGGCAGTCATGGAAATCGATGCAGTTGAGCCAGTGATTGAGATAATCACAGCTAAGACAGAGCCCATGATAGAAGTAGTTGCAGCGGATACAGTGCTAGTAGTAGAAATAGAGCCTCCCACTTTGCCACCACCACAACAGTTACTAGTCTTTGTTGACTTGGATTCGCCACCACGAAACATCACTGCAGCACAATCTCATTCATCAGGCATTCAAGGGCCTAACATTCCTCCTCCCAACAAGGTTAGTCAGGATTCATCTTGGCTCGAGAATCTCCTAGGAAGGAAGAGACAAAGGCCATCCTACCAGTTGGACTTCACAGAATTCGACCATATCCCTCAAGACATGCCAGTGAAGAAATTGAAGAAGCAGGTTCGTGTAGGAAGCAATGTCAATAATGAATTTGTCATCGAGACAGCTGCCCCACCTGAGGACAGAAATGCACACGAGGTTGAAGTTAACGACTTCACCTTGTCGAAGGTCAACCTTGGAAAGAACACTCGTCAGGTGGAGGCAGATCTTCCTAGAATTGCATCAGTGAGTGTCCAAGAAAGAATGGCAAAGATAAAGCAGCCTTAAAGGCTGAAACCAACATCTGAGGTTCTACATATCTAGCTTGATGCACGGTACTCCAAACATCTCTACTTTGCCACAAGAGATGTGTTGGCGTAAAAACTAACACCTCTGGAGTAAGAGTTTGTACGAACAGCTATGCACACTGCGTAATGAGTGCTCTTCAAATTAGGAGGGGAAGCTCCCTCGTAGTGCTGGAATGCGTGGAAAAGAAAAGTAATCTAAATCCTATCTTTTTGTTCTCAGCTGGAAGAGGCACAAGGTTAAGAAAACCAAGAACGTTGCAGCTAAGGATTTTCTGGTTTTGCAGATCATTAACTACAACTAAGCTAACTACTTTAAATCTATCCAGTTTCCTCAAGAAAACAGAGCATGAGGAAATGGAGCAGGGATGATTATAGACGATAAATGTGTTTAGATTCTCTACTTGAAGGCAAGGTGGCGCATCTATCAGCTCAATCTAGACAAGTTTATTGGGCACAAAACAGATTTAAGAATTTACCATGACAATCTCATGAAACCCTATGTGGCATAACAATTGATCATAATAGTAAAGACTTCACAAAACAGATTTATCATCACAATCTCACGAAACCCTATGTGGCATAACACTTGATCGTAATGATAAAGATTCACAAAACAGATTTACCTAAACTATGGGAAGAATTTACCACGCCAATCTTATGAAACCCTATGTGGCATAACACTTGATCAAAATAGTAAAGACTTCACAAAACAGATTTATCATCACAATCTCACGAAACCCTATGTGGCATAACACTTGATCGTAATGATAAAGATTCACAAGACAGATAGAATTCACCATTACAATTGCATGAAACCCTATGTGGCATAACAATTAATCGTAATAGCGAAGACACATGAACAAATACCAAAAGAGCAATATTGAGGGCAAGGTAGGTGCAGCATATATTTCTCTCTCAAGCAAAAGTTATTTACAAATGAGCAAAAGCTCTTATTTATATACATCAAGGTGTAGGGAACCCTAAAATCACCTTGAGTCATCTACATTCTTGCAATGCATGCAAGATTTTGCCAAACCCTAATGAAGTAAACTATAAGTTAGCTGGAAACTACCATCGATTAACGAAAACATCTAATCTAAAATGGACAATTGTCTGAGCATGCGTCCTTATTGGCAGTTGCGGAACACTACCATCGGTTAACGAAAAACCCTAAAATAAAACTCCAAGTGTGTAAAGGCGATCTCAGAATAGATATGCATGTGATGACAACATCGAGTTAACTTGAAAGGGTAACACCAAGTTCAACTCGTGTGTGTAATGTCTATCCTGAGAGGTGGAAACTGAAGTCTACTGGTCGTGATCTCGAACAAGCAATCCCTCAACGAGGCTGCCAACTGCATCAACATCTGAATGTCAGCAACTTGAGCAATCTTGGCAATCTTCGCACACTCAAACTAGCATTTCACTGACTTATAGCTTTGGCGGCTCCGTAACTGAAGTGATGGCCATTATCTCTTTTGCAGCTTGATACAAATAGGTCTCAGCTTTTCTAACGAAATCATGAATTAAGACCGATTTGGTCTTGAATTCACCAGTGTACTGTACTCGAAAAACTTCGCCGATTGTCGTGAACACGGCTATATTCTCAATTTTTCGGAAAACTAAAATGCCCTCGAGGCTAAAATAGCCTTTCAAGAGTTATTTTCATTGAAAATCGAGATATGGGTTTTGTCCAAGAAGATTCTAAGACAACCTAGAAAGTCAAATTTGCGAAAATTTGACTTCTACTCGACCATGCAAGGAATTTTCGGTTGAGAAAATTAGAGCCTCGAAACTGATGTTGGAGTAAATTTTCCTGAAAATTTTTTGGCACATGGGTTTTCTCGAGGAAGCTATTCTGAATCAACCCAGATGATTTGTTTTGCCAAAAGTAAAGCCAATTCTTCAAACATCGAAAGAATTTAAGGCCGAAATAGAAAATTCAAGACAAAAGAAAGAAGTTTTTAGTGCTCTGCTTCTGCTAAAATCGCCATCTTGTCTGAAGTCTGCTGATAATTCTGACTTGTACCTGCAAATAAAATGTTTTGATGTCTTCGCCAATGATTGTTGATGAAGAATTTGCCTTTGGTTTGCTAAAATTCGCCTTTTGGTTGAAGAAAAACGAATTTTGACTTTGAAGATATGAATTGCCTTGAAAAATACGAATCTCCCTTGAAAATACGCCTTGTGAATGAAGAAAAACGAATTTTGCTTGAAAATACACCTTTGCCTTGAAGAAAAACGAATTTTGCTTAAAAAATATGAATTTCTCTTAAGAAAAACGAATTTCTCTTTAGCTTTGTGAATAATAAATGAAGATGGCGCCATGCTTAAAGAAGATGAAATTCGCATCAATCTGACAACTGCAAGATTTAAAACCTCGGCTGAAAATAGAAGCCTTCTGATTGGACCCCTTTCAGTTCCACTGCCACTGACTGGAAGTTCGAATTTGAATAAATAATAAAATATTTATTATCATGCAATCAGCATAGGCGCCAAAAATAGAAAATCGCCATTTTAATGCTAAAATTACAAAATAAATATTAAATATTTTGAACTTCAGTTGACAATCCGGAATGAAGCTTTGAGATTCATCGTGAGACTTCAACGATTCCGAAAAGTCATCTCTTGAGCATATAGGCGTCCATTTACTCAAGATACTTCACTTTTTACTAACTCCCTATTTTATAGCTAACAGCACTGTTACGACTGGCCAACTTCGACACTGATTTCCGGATGACCAGGTGATGCTGAGACTGATCTGAAGAATTCGCGGAAAGCCCTCTTGAACAAGGAAGAAATGTCTGGCTGGGAGACACTACTTGCAAAATCCATTGTTTAACCCCTTGAAAAATTAGGCGCCCCTGATTAAATTGCTTTTACGGGTTCCAGACTTGGCCATTTTCCAAACTGCCATCTGACACTTCAAAAGGCTGCTGACGGCGAATGGTGAACCCTGCTGATATGAAACGAAGCTCACTGCGTGCCTGGAGATATTCTGCATCCAACGACTGTACACATGACACCTGAAAGCTGTGTTAAGGGCCTCAAAAGTAAAAGCGCCCCTGGCTCTTAGTTGCACTGGTGTCATTTTGACGAAAGTCGAACTTTCATCCAAGTACCCCACTTTGACCTTTGATATCTGGAGCTGGGATAACCCGATTCGAGCATTATCTGTTTTAACGGACAGCCAGAAGGGCCCACAAGAGAAGTCTCTGGAGGTGATGAAGCAAGAAAACTGCTTCTAAGACCTCAAAAATTCGGTCGTATTTTATTTAAAATTACGCCCCAGACTTAGCCATTTTCCAGACATCTTCACTTTGCGGATTACACTAAAGACCTCGCACGTACGACGTTGCCAAATCCCGAAGGCTGACGGCTAGGCTCGTTGGATAGATAAATGATTACGCTCAATAGCCGTGAAGACTGAACGCGAACGCTCATCACAGGCCTAAAGGCTAGGCGCCTCTGGACTGTGGAAATACACTGCAAATCGTTTGTTGTTTCGCCCGTGAAATTACGTGCTTGGTAGAATCTCCGCCACGATCACCTGGAAAGTCGGATTGACAAGCAGAATGGTGCATCGCGAAGCTAGGCTAGAGTATTACTGATGTTAGGAAGACTCTGTCTGCAAATTTCGGCATCTTGAGGCTCATCTAAACCAGCGCCCCTAGGCTGTACTTGCACTAGGAACAAATGAAGAAGCTCAGAAACGTGAAAACTCCATTTTAAGCTGATCTTCAGATGACTGCTGCCGGAATTCTGGGATTCAGATGACTATGTTTGATATCTCGTTGGATAAGCAGACTAGTCGTGAATAGATTGACTGTATCCACCATCAAAAATACCGAGATTTACCCCCTCTTTAAAATGGGCGCCCTCAGGCTAGAGGCGCGCTTTTGCCTGAAAAAGACAAAATTTCTCATATCTAGAACTTAGGGAATTTCAACTTCTGTTGCTGTTTGCCGGAGCTGTGGGTCTCGGAATACTTCGCTGGATAGCTCATTGGATAGCCAGACTGATTCTGAAGAGATTGACTGGATGCTTGAACATTTTAAACAAGATCTTGACCTTCATCAAGCTGGGCGCCCTTGGGCTACACTTGCACTTTCTGGCTTTTCCTTTGAGAAATCTTCATAAATTGATCATTAAAAAATCCGTTTCGATCACTGAAATGACCGTGTGCAATGTGAAACGCCGTCGTGAGATGTTCCTCCATCGTGAAAAGCTCCATTCTGAGTCTCTGCTTCAGGTTCTGATCAATAAAACTGACTTTGACCGACAAAATATTGACAAAAACTCCATGCTTGATATTGCCCAAAACTGTATTTTACATCATTTTAGCAAGGTTTAGACTCTTTTATGCAAAATGCCTTGATGAAGCAAAAAAAATTGGTTTGGGTACAACAAGATGCTAGACCTCCCTCGAAGCAAAATCATCACAAACTGATCTTGTATGGAAAACACTTGAGAAGAGAAGTGGAAGAATTTGTCATCAGAGGACGGTGTGTACTTCCAGAGCTATACCAGTTGAGGTCCAAAGCTCATGATCTTCGCACGGAGATTCAGCAGTCAGAGCAAAAGACAACAGAGAAGAGGCCTGGGGATGAGATCACAGTTGCAGACTTGAAATTGGCATACCAATCAGTTACCACTATAGAGAACAAGTGACATCTTTTCGCTTGGAAAGAACAACTGGCATACAAGGTGAAAGCCTATGATGTCAATTTTGTGGAGTTGATTGAGTACCGACAGATTGTAGCAGGTGCTATCAACTTCGTAAGAACGTTGGTAATATCCATCCCTTGCCTCTACTAGCACGAGGGAGGTGCATACATTGAGCTAGGCGCAATGCAAAAACAGTTCCAGGATGTCATCCGTAGCACTTTTTGCGGTGACCCTGCTAGTTGCGAGTTGAGAAAAATTGCAGCATGTCCACCAAGCTGGATGACGCAGCTGCAAAGTATATTGAATATCAGCAATAGCTTGCGAGTGGTGAAGAGAGGCTGAAACGCCACATCATCATCCTACAGAGCATTGATTGCCCAGAGGTGGAAGAAGTCAACGACTAGATAGAAGAGGTGTTGACTAGAGGTGGTGAGGTGTAAAGACACCTAGTTGGGACATCCTACCCTCCAAGATAGCATTTATGACGAACAATAGTTAACTTGATGCTTTTGTCCAAGTTAACTAACTATTCCACAAATCATGCATGTCCATTTCCATTAATTGTGGATGACTACTTTGACTTCCACTAATTATGGATCTCTATCTCCACAAATCGTGGATGTCTATCTTGGAGATACTTTTGTACTTTGAGTTCTCTCTTAGTTTAGTTTCAGTTAACTGAAGTAGACTTCTAGTTGACTAATAGGTTTCCTGCTTTTTAGGAATAAATCTTGCTAATTGATTGGCAAGATCTCTATGTTGACTCAAGGAGATTTTAGGGTTGCTTACTCCTTTGAGTTCTATAAATAAAAGCCTTGGGCTCATTATTTTGTAACCTTTATTTACTATGCAAAATTGCTACGTCGTTGCCACAAGCTTGCAACTGCATATTTGTTCACTCTTGGATGAGAGTTTGTTTGGTTTGATAAGCAACTGTGTATGATTTCGTACCTTTGTTGTCCCAAACTTTTGTAATTCGTTGAGAAAGTTTGAAGATATAAATCAAAAAGCACATGCAATTTGATCCAAAGATTCAAGTTCTTTCATCGTCTTGTTCTTACAATCTATTGTTTCAATCTCCCGCTTGGACAGGTGTCGTGACCTCCTTGGGTATTTTGTTGTTAATGATTGTCGTTTGATGTTGTGTAATGATCTGCTTTCAGCCTACACTTTGGACAGGTGTCGTCACCTCCTCGAGAATCTTGTTAGCCAGTTCATCGTAATTTGTTGTTTCTAGTGAGTTGTATCCCAACCTATACCTCGAATAGGGGTTCCTCCTCCTTGGCAATCCTAAGATCCATCTCACCGTAAAGAGTGATCGCTTGCATAAAGCCTTATTCCAGCATAGATCTGAGAGTTCAGAGCCTCAGACGCATTCTGAGAGACAGTCGATCCAAGTAATCCAACCAATCCATTCCCGCTCCTATGCTCTCATGCTTTGTTTACCTTAAGGAGATAGGATAGATTAAAAGCTAGTTTAGTTGTAGTTAAGATCTGCAGAAACCAGAGATAACCTTAGCTGCAACGCATTGTGTTTATGCACCCTTGTGTCCTGCCTATTGAGTAAAAAAGATAGGAACCTTTAGTCCGTTTTACTTTTACGCAAACATCAGCAAACAAGAGGAAGCTTCCCCTCCATAATTTGAAGAGCAGTCATCACACATTGTGCATAGTTGTCTGTTTCCATAAGCACTCCAAAGGTGCTAATTGAAATTCCAACAAATACAAAAGCATTGAACTTTTGATACAACATCTAAGGTAATTGTTACAAACTATACAGTAACCAACTTAACATACACACCAAGTTTTCTTTCCCTTCTATACAACAAATCTATAAAGTTATCATGTATAAATTTCCTCTTCAAGATCCCCATGAAAGAGCAATTTGAACATCCATTTGCTCTACTTCAAAATCACAAGCTGCAGCAATATAAAATAGAAATCTAATGGTAGACAATTCAGCAACAGAAGAGAAATTTGATGAACACACGCTTATACTGAGTGGGGGGGCGGAAGAGTGGGGGGGAGTAAGTCAATATAAGACAATCCTTTTTTTTCAAAACTTAACCACCATAGCAATGTCAATCACAAAAGATCTAACAATTATACAACACAAGAACACAAGATTTACATGGAAACCCTTTCGAGAGAAAACCACGGCACAATATTGCTTAGCCTTATATAAAACTTCTCTTACAATCTTCATCGGTACCAACCCACTGGAGACACCAATCCCCACTTAGAAAATTTGTAGGCACCAATCCACTGGAGACACCAATCCACACAACTAAGCACCAACTCAATAAGAGACACCAATCTCTTCTAAATTGGAAGGCACCAACCTCTCCAATGTCTGCTCCAAAACTTCACTTATTTTTGCTCCAATTCTACCTTATTTTTGCTCCAAATCTCCCTTATATCTCTGCTCAAGCTCACCTTATATCTCGCTCCAATATGATGCAATTTCTGATCCAAATTCTGCTCCAAATCAGGCACAATGTTTGCTATAAATCTGCCTTGAAGGTCTGCTCCAAATCAGCTTAGATCTGTTCATAAATTTCTTTTAAATCTGCTCTTGAAGTTTGATTTTAATTGCTCCAGATCTGCTCTTGAAGTCTGATTTTAAATAGGAAAGATATTCATTAAGTGCTTGCTTTTTACTCCACCAACTTACTTTCTTTTATACCCCATCAAATACCTCTTCACCCAAGAGATGTGACCCTCCCAAACAGGTCGCCCAAACTTTAAATATAAATATATTTTATTTTAAATATTAAATCCCCAAAGTGGGGCGCCCCTATGAGGAGGGTTGGCTTCACCAAATAAGTTAATTGCAATTTATTTTAAACACCTCCACAAGGAACACTTACACCCAGTAGAGTCGGCCAGCCTTTTAACAATTTAATTTAACATAAAAGTGGCATCTATATGAGGAGTTGTCAGCCATACCAAGGAATTGTTTTATTTTATTTCTTCAATGTCAGCTTGTATTCATTTGATAAAATATCCTTTATGAATTGCTGCTCTTCTTTTGATCTCATCGCTGCCTTGGACAGTTGATCCATATCTTGAATGATGTTGGCAATTTTGCATAGGAGTTATACATGAAGTCAACCAATTTTATTGTCCTTTTGATGATGCGATTTATGGCCTTTGGCTTATAACGATTTCCTCTTCAACCTTTGACATCAATGATAAACTATCTTCCCCATGCCCCTTTGACATCAATGATAAACTATCTTCCCCATGCCCCTTTGACATCAATGACAATATTCCCGACAAAAAATTCACCAAAATCAACTTTCTCACTCAAGGAGGAGCCCTTAACCAGTAGTCTAGCTTTGCACCTCTCTAAGTTACCATCTACTGCAAATTTCTTCTTGAATGTTAGAAAAAGTGTTTCAACCTTGCTCCTAATGTTAAGATTACAGCAAATGTGATTTTCAAGATATAGAATAGAAAAGCTCAATTATAGGCTATAGATGTTGTTTTTCACCAAAATAAATATTTTCAATTGTTCAATATCAGTTGCCAAAATCCTGTAATGTATATCTCTTCGATCTCTACATTTCTTTTAACAAAAGGGCCCAACCATAGTTCCAAGACTCGCCAAGAATTGTCTAGACTTAGTGAGTCTTGAGGTGAGCAATCCCAAACAAGTCTAGGAGACCTGACAGTCAAGTACTTGCCAGACTTGCCGAGTCCCAATGGGAAGACTCGGTCATGGCAGAGTGAAGGAAAAAGTTTAAAAAAAAAAAAATTAAAAAAAGCAATTCACTTAATTTTTTTAAATTTTTGTCTTATATTTGTCCACTACACCCTAAAAGCAACTTCATTTCATTTTCAAGCCAAAGGAGAAAGAGTTTTGATCCAAAACTAAATTGCGATGAAGGGAAACCAACAAGGAGACTGAGCAAAAATCGGTGGTTGAATCACATTTGGGCAGGTTTGTAGCTACTATCTAGAGGAGTCTACAAAGGATTGGAAGAGCTCACCATTGATTTCGAGCAAGATTTAAGAGGCAAATTTGCATTTTGAAGGTTTTTTTTTGTTTTTTAAATAAAAATTTAATCTCTTCTACATTTCTTTTTTCTTTTTTTATTTTGTTTTAGTACACCAAAGAACAAACCCTAGGTGTGTTTAGTTTTTTTGTTGAATAAACCCTTGGTGTTTTTGTAAAAAAAATCATTTTATAGTTGCAAACACTAGATTTTTTTATATTAGTTTAGTTATAAATCATAAATGTTAATTTTTTTTCTATTTATATGTGATATTGCTCCCTCAATCCAATCCAATCCAATCTGCTCCCTCAAATGCAGTCAAACTGTCAAATTTCATCCAAAATCATGCTGGAAAAATCAGAAAATTTGCTGCATAAATGAGTGAAAATGACCCAAAAAATAAATTATATAGGTAAACAAATCCAATTTAAGAACAAAAAAAGATGTTTTCGGTGAAGAGCACACAGAAAATATTGAGAAAGGGGGGTGAATCAGTATTTTAAAACTATAACTTAAAACCATAATAACCAGCAATCAAAACAGTAAGAACAAACACTTGACAAGAACACCAATATCACGTGGAAAACCCTTTTGGGTAAAAAACCACAGCAGAACTATTCCTTTCATTAATCTTCAAAAGGGCACCAACCCAGGAGACTACAATCTCCAACTTATAAAAGTGAGCACCAACTCACTGGAAGCACCAACTCCCTTGAAGGACCAACTTCGAACAGCTGAAGCACCAACTTCAGTATGAGCACCAACTCACTGAGAAATTCCACAACACATCAATTCTGATTTTTTGACTCGAAATACATCCTTCCATACACATATTCTCTTCAATTTGAGCACTTATCACAATCTGAGCACTACCTCAATCTGAACATTACCTCAAATTGAGCACTACTTCAACAAACTTGCAACCTAGAACTGCCTTCCCAAAAATGACGCCTTCTTGCATTCCAATACCCTCGCAGCACTAAGTATCAAGTGTGACTTCCTTGTCTGTTTTATTCCCTGAATAATAATCTCCACCGATGTACAGATAGCTTCAACAAACTTCCATTAAACTTCATTCAGCATTAATTGTAAAATATGGCTGAAGATTAATTTTTGCAACCATTTACTGTTTTTCGCAGCAACCTCAGAATTTGAAGTCTACATTTTTACCAAAGAAGAATGCTATTCAATAACTTCCATAACTGATTCAACCAATATCGTGGAAACATAGAATCACATCTATATCCTCTCTCTCAGGCGCCCACGAACACCCAGGTTTTCATGTCTCCACACAAAATCAACTCTCAAAGTACGCAAAAACCAGCACAATTCTGAATATGGCAAAGAGTTTTATTTCCCACGATCATCATGACTTTTCACATTTTTAAGACTCCACAGATATGCCCAAATAAACTCACACGACTAACTCGGCCCGCGCCACTTGTAAATGGTAGCGATAGCATTTTTGAATGCCCACGTCCTCAGCCTTTTCAAAACTCTTTTCAACTGTTTTGACTCCACACACAGAAGCTCAAATTAACTCTCACAGCAATTACATTATACAACCCATGCCTTGAAGAATGATAGCGATGGCATTTGAATGTTCATGACTTCACACCATGTGACCAAGAATGATTGCAATCGTTATAAACTTAGCGCAAATAACCTATTTAGAGCTTCCTATATGTTTCACCATATTCGAAATGCCACCAAGGCTTTGACTATTCTCTTCCACGACAATGCACCAAGTTTTTTTTTTAAAAACACATGAACTTCTCAGAACATTTTCCTTGCATATTTCATTGAGGATTTTTAAAATCATTGTCACAAGCATAAACACACCATAAACCATACGTCGCCCCATGAGAAAGTCATCGCTAAACATAGACATGTCGGAAGAAAATAAAATTGATGCTCAGGAAGGTGGAGCTGCCACACAAAAATAAGGCTTCATGAATTTGAAATCCATAAGCCATTGGCCAAAAAATAGATGAGTCAAAGGAATTTTTAAGCCGTCAACCTTTATGCAAGCCTTCAACCATATGTAAGGCGTTATCAAATAAATCGTTTAGATGGTACGAGCCACCCACGAGCATTCTCATTTCACCTATTAAATCTGGTACTGCAAACAGTCCCGATATTGAACATATTTGATATTGATATCTTCAGCATTCATTCTAAACTTCTCTTTCTTGAACTCTTCCTCAGTTTTACTTGCCTCCTCATAACATTCTCTTGCAAAATATGTTGACAGTCTTGCTATATCCCAAAAAATTGAGGAATTGAAAATTTGAAAAGGATCCCACACACCCAGTGAAAATGGATCATACACAGCAGAATATCTTCTCCTGAAAAGACTTGGAATAATAGACATTTCATAACGCTTTGGAACAAAGCACTTGAATTCAGAATTTTTGCATATTGATCTCTGTTGTTGATTTCTGCATACCCAAGGTATGTGATCCAGGAGAGAACAAGTAATCTTTTGGGATATACTGTAACTCCTTCCGAATTATAATATGAATGGTAAACGATATTGATTTTGTTTTGCTAGTGAATGCTTTGACATCAATGACAAAATATTCAACATTCGGTTGATTTTAATTCAAAAAATCATCAATTTATGCAAGAAAGATTGCCAACAGTGAAAAGTAGCAATTTATCACAATTTATGCTTCTATGCCCCAAGGTGTCAATTTTCTCATTACTCCAACCACCTGACATTAAGCTCAATTTGTTATTGAAATTAGTGAACACATAGATTTTCAGAATACATCCATGCCATGCATCTAAGACAGAAAGCCTTTTATCAGTGTTATGTACTTTGCTTCTCTTAATTTAAAAAGGTATAAAATCTGACATGGCTACTGAAAATTGCTTTCAAAACAACAATCAAAAGTTAATTCTAAATTGATTTTCTTCCTAATACATGATCTAATGCATGGATTTCTTCTATTGATAGTCTGTAAGTGTAGATTAATCAAACCTCCTAGTATTTATGTTAGAGAAAATATTCTCTTCCTTAGTATTTTGATTTTCCATTAAATAAATAAAGAATTTTTCAATAATGTAAAATTTCAATGAATTAAAAAATTCAACATAATAAAGACATCACGGACACATCTTTGTAAGGTTTACCATATCTAAAACACAATGTAGTAAAAAGAAAAAAGTGTAACATCCACAATACCTTTTAACTCAAAAAGTGATCCCTCGTTCCCTATCCTCCACATAAAAGTTTTGTCATCACCACCACCCGTGGCAACCCATGTTGCATCTACTGGACTACAAGCTACAGTATATAAAGCATCTAGCATACAGAACAGAAAAAGAAATAAGTTCATAATTGCAGCTCACAAAGGCCGATTTGAAAAAGTAGACAAAAATAAAAACTTATAAAGAAACTGACTCTTGAAGGTGCCCAATGGGGAACAAGATGGTTCCAGCAATGCTAATTAATAATATGTGCAAATATAAAGCAAGATGCTGTCAGTTGGTGAATGGTACAGCAGTAAGATGGGCACTTATAGCCAAAATGACAAAGTGCAATTCAAAATGTATATTCTTCTTTAAACCTCTGTTCCAGTTTTCTTCCAGTGATCTATCTTCAATAAAAAAATAATAATGGTTACAGTTGCATTCTAAAGATAACTATGATTAATATTTGTGTCAAAGGTCAGTTATGAATGAGAATCTTTCAAACTAGTAAAGTATAAACAACATTTATGGGAAAAAAATTGTCTCCACGATACAACCTAAAGGTTTTACTTTGTAGATGGTACTAAAAAAGCAGTTGTTCTCCAAATTTATATGCTTTATAATCAATATCATAAAACTTATAAAATCTACATGAAACCAGGCAAAACAACTGTCCAAAATGTATAGATTTACAGCATTAGTTTACAAAAATAGTCAGGGTAGAAGCGCGCAAAAGAACAAAAAATTGACATGAAAGAAAACCTTACCTGTATGGCCATGGAAAGTGTGTACAGCATCATCAAAGTTATCTGCAGGAACAAATGATCATTTACATGTTTACTCTTCTTTGAATAATGACAATGAATGTAATTAGAACAGAAATTTCTCCTTATAAAGCTACATAACCAGAGAAAGGAGTGCAATATCAATAATGGATTAAACACTGTTCTATTATCATTTTTTTTTTTGGCATAGGAGTGGTCGAAACATTCCCAAATTTCTAATGGTAGAAATGAACTGTCTTAACATTAGTAATTTTACTCAACACAAAGACTTGTCCATTTGGTACAAAATAGCAAGGGGGATATTCAACTGCAACAACGTTAGGAACATCTTAAATGTTTCAACTGATCTTCATAAGTCAAAAAACTATAATACCAAGCATTATATCCTTCAAAGGCAATGTGCATACTTGAATGTCAACAAATAAACACCATACACCACAAATCAGATTTCTTAAAAGAAAGAGGATAGTTTCCCCACTCCTAATGAAATTAAAGTAGAGAAAAATGGAAAAGCACAGTGTCTTCCTACAGACTGCTAATGGAGAAAGGTCAAGAAGCTACCAATATCAACTACATTAAGGGTACTACCCTGTAGGCCACTATAGCCATCCCAATACGGTTCTGATACTGGTCCCAGTCTAAGTAACTCTTGGTTTCTTCTATTATCCCAGGTACAGTACTGTCAGAATAAAAACATAATTTAAAAAAAAATAAGTTCTGCTACAGGGAGAAATTTCAACAAAAAAACATTAAAAAACAGACCAAAAAATTTATAAGCACAATAAAGGAACATTAAAAAAGAACGCATGACTAACTAAATTGCCACTACCACTACAGCATCTTGTTTGAATGAACCAGTTTGCATGGTTCCTAAGTTTGACTCTGACTATTGACAAGATAATATACACCTATATGATATATCGTACACAATGGCTCATTTAATATTTTCAATTATCAAATTATGAACAATTTTATGTTTCTTTTTCATGTATATACTGATATGATGGTTAGTTTTGTTTACTTAGTTTCTTCTTTTTTTCAAATGGGTGTACGCAGGCCATACCAAACTAGGGGTCCCGAAAATTGTATGTGAGCCCCCATTCCAATACCTATACCCTGGTATAAGTGGCAATATATGAAGAGAGTAAATCATTACTACTACATGGTCATACGAGAAAGACGAAACTGTGTGGCTTCAAACCCCCAAGCAAATAATCAAGCCTACTTTTACAATTAATCACATCTTCAAAAGAGAATTTACTTTGTCTCCTAATTAAGGCAAGAAAACTGTTGGAGCATGCAATGACTTGAGGTTTGAATCTCAGCTATCCTCCAATGATGGAAATGAAAGCATGTTTAAAACCCCTATAAAGGGTGAAAAAGAAAAAGGACTTCCTTCAGTGTGGAAAAATAATAAAAGAAAATTAAATAAAATAACTAATTTGGTGAGTGCATGGGTCACAGGCAATAAAGAAGAGTAATTAAATTAGTTAGAGTGAACGGAGAGAGGGGCTTTTTGGTTTTTTTTTTTGGAGAAACTAATCTTGCTTCTCTCAGCTGTGAATTTTGGCTGGTTCTTGAAAACTTTCTTGGGGGTTTTGGAAGCTGGGAATTGGGGATTTTTGCAGTACTACGGAAACTCAAAAGGAGTAGAAACTGGAATTTGGAAGAGCTCTGCATCAAGACTTCAGCTCTAACACGCTTGTAAACCAAGTTCCATTATTATTCCTCCATTTTAATGTAGAATTAGAAATGAATGATGCAAGAGTGTGCTGCCTGAACAAAATAGATTGTTTGAATTCAAGCTATTAGTACTCTATATTTTTTTTCCCCAAATTTGATTGTTATATTTTTGTATCTTAGTTATGGCTCAAGTCGTGGTTTTCGTGTCTATGATTGTATACAAACAAGAATTGGAGGACTTATTGATAGCCGCGGATTTATCTCCCTTAAGCATTTGTTATGTTTATATCTTAATTTTATCATCAGTAAGTAAGGGACGCCGCCCCTGTTCCTAGTCATTTACTCTTTTCTTAGCCATTGTTGGGTGTATGATACCTACTTTTCTATTACTCTTCTCAGCCATGTACTCGGTTGGAATCATGCTCTCCATATGTATCCTCTGAAATTTATATTGGTTGTGTATAACCCTGATTCATACCTTATGCTCTTAGTCGGTGCTTGGCGAACTCAGTATATAGCTGGATTGTGATAGTCTTGCTGTAGTTTTATTTTCCCTTTGCTGTTGTTTTCATTCCTTAAAATCACTGGTACTCCTGGCTTGAACCGCTGCTATTTTATTATTTTATGTTGGCCGTTGTATACCAATAAACTTCATATAGCTACCATGCGTTTCAAGATTGGTATTAATATGCAACGCAAATATCGTATTAGAAAATGAAGATTGGTAATAGCGGCCTTCATGTTTAATCCTTCACTGCGCAAGATATTCAAATGTATATCCATTCCTTCGATTAGCTAAGAATTCTTATGTCGATATGCCTATACATTCACCTCTTGATTTATTGATCTTTTTGTAGAATACGTCGGCACATATGGTGGGTGTGTGACATTGAGTTAAGTCCAGATTAGAAGTGATAGACTCCTGATAGAATAGTTGGTAACCTGCGTACCTCTGGTTTAGTTTTCTTTAATTATTGATGTCCTGTTCAGCCTTTGTACCGCCACTCCATGGAAACAACAGC
>VDFB02328570.1:0-76295 GCA_007258455.2 Sequoia sempervirens
ATATATATATATATATATTACAAGGACAAAGCCCAAGATTTACCTATAAAGTGAAAGATCTAACTTGCCCACAAACCATAACTCTTCAACAAGGATTCTAACAATATATCCTTTGAAAAGAAAAATAAAATAGTAAGAAATATTATGCTAAGGAACAAGCATATATACAAACTTATGGTTTCCACCTTCACTTAAGCCATTTTCTAAGTATATCAATATTTGGATGGGAACCATAAAACCTATTGTAGACATACAAAATTAGCATCATGCATTTAATTAGCATCATTAACATTCATCCATTCATCAGGTAAATCAAGTTCATTAAATTCAATCTCCTAAGGTCATTCATTTAAATTGAATAAATTAAATTTATTTAATATAAGCCTATCATTATCCCTCTTTGATTAAGTAAATCAAACCTTTATTCAATTAAATCTTAAATCATCTTTCATCTCCCTTTGATTTAATTTAAATCCCTAAATTTAAGTAAAATGGGTCAAATCACATAATCCCTCACTAAATTAATCTAATATTGATTAGTGTAATCTAATCACCCATCACATTATATAGATTTTACCACTTGCACAAATAAATCAATCAATTCATTTATTAAATCCTCATTTTCCCTCAACAAGGAATCTTTGGAGAATATTCCCTCAAGTTTGAATTTCAAACAAGTTGACTTGTCCCTTCCAACATGGCATTAACTCCCCTCTTATATGTCCCCCACTTGGCATTTAAGTCCCTTTTTCTCCCTCCAACAAGCCAAATTTGAATTTGAAAAGGCCAACTAATCTCATTTATTAGGACATTGACCAAAACTTGCACATCCTCCATCCACTCACATGGTGACAAGTGGCTCCTTCTTATTGGCTAAATATTTGTCCCACATTGCTCTCTTTTTGGAATTCTTCCAACTTGAGATTCTATAAATAGAAGGCTCATTCTTCATTTCTATCATTCACAATCTTCATGCAAAGTTACACTCTTCAATTGAGAGCTAATTTTTCCCACTTCATAGCATCTTCAACAATCTTCATCATTTGAGCTTGTCAAGGGTTGGGAAAGGGTCACTTTTCACAACAAAGTGACAACAATCCACTATGAATAGGTGTGCATTGTGCTTCTATAAGTTCTTTTGGTTTATGTTGTTATTTCCTTGTGATCATGAAGTAGGATGTATTATTTCATAGGAGTATTCATAGATTTCCATTTACATAAACTAACCCTACTAATGAGTGTTGGAGATTGATCATTTTCAGATTTAGTGGTGCTCACATATGGCGCTAGAAGGATTGAGCATCAAACTTGGAACTAAAAAGCATTTTTTAATGCTTGGAGATTCTGTCGTATGCTTTAATTTTATTTTTTAGACTAACTCACTTCTTTTTGGGCTTTAAAACGAACAATACCAAGGCTTTCAATTTTCATTGCAAGGGGGTTAAAATGAACTATAGAAAAATTGACTAGATTTTGTTTGGAGTTAACAATTGAACAAGACATTTTTCATATCTCATTTTGGTACTTTAAAACGTATCAAAATCATTGCTTTGTGGACTTATAATGAACATGTAAAACTTTTTTTTCGTGATTTCTTACTTAAACTAACATCATCAAAAAGGATGTATGCGCTTCTCTCACGCTTCACAATGATCTTAAGAATCAAAAGGCCTTTTTGTTGATCTTAGGTTGAGATAAATTAATCACCTCCACAATTCATTTTTGGGTTTAAAATTGAACAAAACACTATGCAAGTGTGAGTAAACCTATTGCATATGTTCTCCATTTGTTTCTAAACAAATTTTGATCAAACTATGAATATGTTTGCTTGCTTTTGTTTATCTTAGAGGGCCTACCTTAGGGAAAAAGTACTCACCCAAGGGAACGACTCAACCGGTAACACTATGAACCAGACAGTATTTCCAGCCAGGATATAAATGTGGGTATTCGAATAAATTCCAATATCATGTGCTTGACTCCGACGAGAAGGGAAGCAATGGTCTCTCGCCACGTTGGGTCAACTCCTACGAATGGAAAGTCCGAATTAAAACCCTTGTTTTAGAAAGGCCAAAATCCCTATCTATTTGTTGGTGCAAGAACGGTCATTCTGAAGCCATTCCACACTTTTACGGTCTTTAGTAGAAATGGAAAGCATGCGATCGGAGTTTCATGGTTGTTGATGCTTGGCTGCCTTGTATAAGTGAGTGTCGTGGAGGGGTGTCTTTGGGGTCAAGCATCTAACCATTCACTAAAGATAAGTGTAGTTGGACTTGTCCAAGTGGGGACTCAACAAATATTATCTTTGATATCCATAGGATTGTGCTTTTTCTTGGTTACAAAAAATGCTTTGCTCGTTCAAAAATATTTGAAAACAAACATTTAACATCATCATCAAAATTTCAAACCCTTTAGGAGGAAAATACAATTGACCAAATTCATGTGTTATTGCTTACCCTTGGGATCTCATCCTTAGAGGTTTCTAAACACTTGGATTTCCATCTCAATTTTCCTATTAAAGTTAAACAATAGGTAACCCTTGCCTTAATTTCATCAAAGTTTCACACAATATACCTTGTGAAATGAGAAGAAGTTGAGACATTGGACATCTAGTTTGAAAACCTAATCAAGAAGTGTTTGTGGTGAAACAAAGTCATTAAGAAAAGACTAAAAACAATTGGACCCCACACATGTGTCTCCAATGATTTCACGCAAGATCAAGATCAAGAAACCAAAGGTAAAAACCCTTAGTCTGAAAGACCATCAAAAGCATCTCTCAACGCTATATGAATTCAGATGAAGACTACCTTTTAACTTTTATAGAAAAGCTTCAAGAAACAATCTTGGTTTGTACTTGTTCTATTACTGCCAAAACCCAAATCTTTTTAGCGAGTTTAAACATCTTGTTTAGAGAAAATCTTGTTAATCAAAATCAAGGTCTAGTAAGCATCTTTTTAGGTAAACCTAGGATCAAAATCAAACCTTTATCCATCCTTGAACATCAAAACAAAAATCATCTCATCATCAACTCTTCGAAAGTCTTGGAAAAATCCTTCATGTTAAACTTTGTGAAAATCATTTGAAACCAATCCAAAATCACCTTGTTTGATTGAATGTTTGTAGATGCATCCTTCTCCACATATTTGATCAAATTATCAGAACTTGTGAACAAATTCATCCCTTGATAACATCCAACATCTTGGAATTTAGGAGTTCATTATCAATATCATCCTATTTGGATATGAGTGTTTAGATGAATCATTCTTCTCACACCTAGACAAATTAGCATCTTGTGAATGATTTAACTCTAGGAAAACATCCAACCTCTTAAATTTTATGAGTCCACCAAAATTTTTATCCGAAACAAATCAATCCTAAATCAAGTCCTAAAGTTTAACATACCCTTCAATATTTTATCAAGAGTTCCAATCATCAATCAAACATCCATATCATTATCACCCTTTGATCCTTAAATCATCCTAAAATTTCTCCTTTTGTACCTAAAGTTAGATCAATCCAATGAATTAGAGAATTCACCTTTTTCATTCTTGAAGATTGATCCCTATTTTATGGTGCAAACTAGATCACAACACAAGAGGAACATGGAATCCAACAAAGAAACATCTACTTCGAGTGACTTAAGTCAAACCACTCTCAAAATGAATCCCATTAGGTCTAGAAGACTCATAGTTAACCTTCCTCCATTCTCGCAATACCATCAAGAGGAAGGTTTCCAAATGGAGGATCTTACCAATAATACCTTTGGAATGCCACACGAGGAAATTACTAAAATAATTCAAAATCTAGAGAATCATAAGATTATCAACATCATGATGAGAATCAATCCCTCACTATAAATGCTCAAATTAGCAAAGCAAGGGGCTAAACTCCCTTTCGATTTCGATGTGAGCACTATTGTGGAACCATCTTTTGGAGTCATGCCTCCAATCTCATCTACCATCCCCATTTCATCTACCCCCTCATTTAAAAGCATCACTCAAAACATCTTGTAAATCACATCATCCATTGCTCCAATGCAACCCACTATTAACAAAGGAAGTGCATTTCTCGATGCATTGCAAATGCATCCTCTCATAAACAATCCGGATTTGGATGCAAGCAACATCTTGGGACAAACCATACCATTGCATACATATGACCCTCTCACCTTTCATGATCAAAATGACCCATTGTCATCATTTGTATAACACCCCAAACCTCTCTCCCCATAACCTCGCAAGGAGAGGGTGACATGTTCATACCAAAGGGAATTTTTGACACTACTCCATTTCCTTAAGAGATCACATCTCTCACATTTCCACCACTTTTTCCATTGCAATCATCATCCACACCACTTCTTGGCTTAGGGCTTCTCCCTTTACCAAATATCAATCAAAATCAAACCAACATCCCAAACATCAATCAAAGCATCACGCTAGAATTTCAAAACTTGTCATCGACATCACAACAAACAAATGAAAACTACACAAGAAATCAACACATCATCAGCCATCCCCCTAACATCTCAAAACATGATCTCTCAAGGACCAACCACATCGATCGGACCATCTACCAATCAAACTTCATTCACCAACACAACGGTGCCTCTCACCACCACCACCTCCACCACCACCCAGCTCCAATATATCAAGCCAATACAATATGGTGTTGCAAGCTGCTCAACAAGCTCTGCAACTAGCTGCTCAGGAAGCCACTCAAGTGGTGCAAGATGCTCAAGCTGCCCAAATCACACAACAAGAACAACAGGCTACACAAGCCCAAGCCTTATTGTAGGAACAATGACA
The DNA here is from genome assembly GCA_007258455.2 of Sequoia sempervirens. Lineage (NCBI taxonomy): Eukaryota > Viridiplantae > Streptophyta > Pinopsida > Cupressales > Cupressaceae > Sequoia > Sequoia sempervirens. The sequence goes on from VDFB02328570.1 coordinate 4,803, forward strand.
ACAAGCCACTCAAGTAGCTCAAGTTGCATAGGCACAAGCACAAGCACAAGCTACATAAGCTCAAGCTCAAGCTCAAGCCCAAGCTCAAGTGCATGCTCAAGACAAAGCCTACTATCAAGCACAAGCATAGGTACAATATCTTGCACAAAAACATGCAACACAACAACAAGCATATCAGCAAGTGCTAAAGAAATATCAAGAATAGCAGGAAGCAACCCACTTTGCAACTCAACAACAAGTGCAAAAACAAGCTCAACAATAGGCGCTAATAGCACAACAACAATAGGACCAACAAAAAGCGTTGTTGGTATAACAAAAATTACAAGAATACTTAGCTCAACAGAATATGAAAGCATCATCCATCAACATACCAACCAATCCACCAGTCCCATTGACAATTGAACCACCTCAGAACACTTTCATCCCACCCCCTGATTCACAAAATGATGTGACAACACAAATTAGGTTGCTCTCGCAACAAGTGCTCGACCTTCAATTAGGGCGAACCACGTAAACACCTAGCAACTTGTGTCCTTGTCCATTTGACATAAGCCTTGTAATCAAACCATTCTCAAAGGGATTTGAGATCCCAAAATTTGATTAGTATCGTGGGATGGGAAACCCTGAAGATCACATCAAGGAATTCCAAGTTCATTGAATGGAAGTCACGTCTAATGATACCTATCTAATGCAGATATTTCCTAGGAGTTTGGATGGCCATGCCATGGAATGGTTCTCTCTCGTACTTACATGCATCAAGACATTCCAAGAAATCATAGATGCATTCATCAAAAAACTACACATGCAATATCACCATGGATGTTAGTCTTGAGGAACTATTAGCTCTTAAACAAGGTAAGAATAAATCATTTGCTTCATTCCTACAACAATGGCTATCCAAGGCCAATCGAAGCAAATGGGTCATGCCCGGGGAACAACAATTGTGCACTATCATATCCAACCTTGACAGCCTCTTGGAATTTCATCTCAAAGTCCAAGGGATCACTACGTACGACCAGTTGATTTCCAAGGCACTCATCATCGAACAAGCCCTTATGACACAACCTGGAGGATCAACTTCATATCCTGAACAATAGAATAATCTCCCACCCACCAATTACAATGACAAACCTCACACATGGGAAAGAAATAAAAATATTACCAATGATGGTGTCGTCGATGCCAAAGCTATCATCAGCACCCCTTGGAAAAACACACCCACACCACAACAAAAAATCCAAAACCATCATCAAAACAACCATCACATGAACACAACAACACATCAAACAAACATTCAGCTAATCAATAACATCAATGATCAAAGCGGACCACCCAAACGAAACAAGAATTCCATCAGGCGAAAGTACACTGCTCTTGGGGAACCACTTGAAGTCATCATGAAGAAGCTGATAAATGAAAACCTCATCAAGATTCCCACCTACGAGAACTTCCAAGAACCAGATGTTAAACCTCCTTGGTACAATGAAAATCAGCTCTATGACTTCCACAAAATCAAAGGGCACACCACTAACAATTGCATGAGGTTAAAGAACATAGTCCAAGACCTCATTGAACAAAGAATCATAAATTTGGAACAACCAACAGGAAATTAGAACCTCAAAATATACAAGAATTCGATGCCTAACCATAACAATAAAGGGAACAATAACACTGATAACGGGAAAGGCACCTTCAAAAATCTGAATCATGTGTGTGAAACTGTCGTCGCTTCCCTATATGAACACTATGCAGTAATCACTATCAAAGGAGCTCGGGGTGATTGTGGAGTCACCACAAGAGGCAAAAAAGTTACTATCGTAGGATCATCCCAACCAAATAGAACTTTCATCTCTAATTCAAAAAAAATTCCCAATGGTTACAATGTCCTTGATCAGCTAAAAAGAATTCCAACACAAATCTCCATCATGGAGTTATTAAAAATCTCATCTTCCCACAAGAAAATCTTAGAGGAAGCATTGCTTCATCCACCGTCCCAGCAAATCTTGATGCAGAAAAATTCCAAGCTATGGTTGGAAACATCATTACTTTGAATCTCCTTACATTCTCCAACCAATATTTTCCCACTCAACCATCTCATAACCATGCACTCCATTTAGAGGCCCTAGTGTAGAAAATTAAAGTCAAGTGAGTCTTGGTGGATGGAGGTGCAGGCTTGAATATTTGTTCCCTTTAACTCATTAAGCAGTTAAAAATATCAGAGGATTCAATTGACAAAGGAAAAGGTATTACAATAAGAGCATATGATGATTAGGAAAGAGTGTCCCAAGGCACAATCAGAATCCCTATTCAAGTAGGGACAACTATCATGGAAACCACCTGTTAGGTCCTGGACCTCGACTTGCCTTATAACATTCTCCTAGGATGTCCATGGATCCATGCAATGCAAGCGGTAGCATCAACTTTCCATCAATATGTCAAATTCACATATGAAGGACAAGAGGTCACCATCCATGGAGATCCTGAACCATTCTCCTCCTATAAGAACCTTGAGGCAAAATACTACAAAATCTCTCAAGTTCCTAAAAATGATGAAGGCCAATCAACACTGCACATTGATCTAGCCACCTTCGGTTCCACTTCTACGATAGAGACGCCCACCACCCCCACCATTCCAACCATCTCTGATATCAAATTCATCATCTAGGATAATGGTTGTGGAAACTACATGATTCCCAAGAATGGTTTTGTGGTAGGAGAGTTACCACAATCTCCTAGATCACGAGGACGTTCGTAATCAAATGAAGCCTCCACATCTCAGACAGCCCCTGAAGAATATCCCAACTTTAGAAGTTGGGGGAATCTCAAAAAATAATTCATAGAGGAGGACCCATCTCATCTCCTATATCAAGATAATAGACCAGAAGCCAATCTACTAATGGATGATAGAAGCAAAGGTTTGCAAATGATGCTCACAATGGGCTATGATAGAAACTAGAGACTTGGGAAAAATGACAATGGGCTTATAATACCTATCATTCCGGAGATGTGAATGAGAAATCTTATCCTCGTATGTACCCCTCCAAGTATAACCATACGTGGCTGAAGTAATCTAGTTAGAAAGGTCAATAATCCTCCTCAGCAATCTGCAACCAAACTTCGCTTACCCATATCTACAGGTCAAGTCATAGACAACTTCACATTTGACATAACTAACGTCTATAGTAGTAGTGATGACAAGGATCCCATAACCATCTTAGCTAGGCTCTTTGACGATACCACCCTTCTCATGATCAACACCTTATCCTTTGATTTAGACCATCAAAATCATGAAATCTGTCTAGTTTACCCCCAACTCATCAATTATGACCAATGAGGACCACCAATTCTTGACACATTCAGAAATATACCATGTGGGGATCACAAAGCGGGATTCATCATTGAGCTAGATACAAATGCATACTATGGGGAAACGATTGAATCCCTTAGTTGCAAAAGTGAGAAATTAAGAATAATATCTAAGTCCTTGAGTGAAAACCACACTATAGCACTCTTCGACCCAAAAAAAGTAAAAATAAAGGATGCATCCAATAGTGAAAACCTCTCTGAGGCACCTAAGGATGGGAGATTCAATCTTCCTTTCAAATCTCTCCATCAACAAAAATCAGCGTTCCTAGCAGAAAAGTGCAATCCAGTTAATCTAGGTGCAAAGGAGACCCCATACATCACATTTTATGCGGAGTCATTACTGTCAGAAGAACAAGAACTCCTAGCATCCTTCTTGAGAGAGATAGGTAAACTTTGCATGTAGCGACACAAACATTCCAGGGATTGATCCAGAAATTGTGGTTCATCACCTAACAATATATTCTGAAGCAAAGCCCATTAGACAAAAGCTAGGGAAAATGCACCCTCAGATCACCCTGCTAGTCAAAATGGAACTAAAGAAGCTATTGGATGCAAGATTCATTCAACCAATAGACTATCTAGAATGGGTGTCAAACCTGGTTCCTTTCTCAAAACCTGATGGGGGCATCAAAATCTGCATAGATTTCAAAGACTTGAATAAGGCATGTCCAAAAGATGATTGCCCATTTCCCAACATTGACATGATTGTAGACATGACGACGGGACATGAAATACTTTCCTTGATGGATGGTTTCTCAGGATACAACCAAATCATGATTGCTAAAGAAGACAAACACAAAACGACCTTCACTTTTCCATGGGGGACTTACTGTTGGAATATGATGCCATTCGGCTTGAAGAATGTAGGAGCAACATACCAAAGAGCCATGACACTAATCTTCCATGACACGATCCATAAAACTTTCAAAGATTATGTTGATGAAATACTAGCCAAATCCAGAAAGAGGAAGGATCACATAGCAACCTTAAGTGTCATTTTTTAAAGGCTTGAGGAATAAAAGGTCAGATTAAACCCAAAGAAGTGTGTCTTCAGCGTACAATCAGGAAAGCTGCTAGGATACATAGTGTCAATGAGAGGTATTGAGGTAGATCCAACAAAATTAGAAGCAATCCTTGAGATGGAGGCACCCAAAACATTGAAAAAATTGAGAGGTCTCCAAGGTAGGCTTCAATCCATTCGAAGATTCATAGCACAGTTGGTAGATAAACAAAATCCATACTCTCACCTACTTCACAAGGGAGTAGCATACAAGTGGCATAACCAATGTGAAGAATCCTTCAATAAGATCTAATAATATCTACTTACACCACCAGTCCTAATGCTACCGATCCAAATAAATCCATTAATTCTCTATGTGTTAGCAACAACAACCCTTGGAGCTCTCCTAGCTCAACAAGATGAAAACGAGACAAAAAGGGCCATATATTATATCAATAGGACAATGGTCAATCATGAGTTAAACTAATCATTCATCAAAAAAGCATGTTTAGCGGGGGTGTTTGCATCACAGAAGTTTAGACATTACATGTTGGCTCACAAACTCAAACTCATTGCCAAAATTGATCACCTCAATTACTTACTATCAAAAACAATTCTCATTGGAAGAATGGCCAAATGGGTCATGATACTATCAAAGTATGACATTGAATATGTGGAGTGAAAAGCAACTAAAGGCCAAGTCATTGCAGATCAACTTGCAGAAGCACCAATCTATTCAGAGAATCCTCTCATCTCAGAGTTTCTAGACGAATCCATCTTCAATCTCAACATAGGCGACCATTGGAAACTTTACTTTGATGGCTCATATAGGCAACATGGATTAGGAGTAAGTGTCTTCTTTATCACCCCACAAGGGGACTGCATACCTAGATAATATAAATTGGTGTTTCCCTACACTAATAACATTGTAGAATACGAGGCTTTAATTGTAGGTCTTAGAATAGTAGTGTAGTGGCACATCATGGCCCTTAGGGTATATGGAGACTCCCAGCTGATAATAAACCAAGTGAATGGTGAATACTAGACTAAGGATGATAAGCTCACTCCATACAAGAAATTGGTGGAGACTCTCAAGGAATCCTTTATCAAGATCAGATTTGAGCAGATTCCCATAGCAAACAATGGAGCTACGGATGCCATGGAAATGATTGGATCCTTACTTGACATCGCTCATAATGTCACAGAATATGAATTCTTGGTAGAGGAACTTCTCGTACCAACATTCAAGGTGCCAAAATAAAAAAAATATGTGTGAAATCATTGGTCCTAGTGATCCCTAGTACCATAACATTTATGCCTACCTACGAATAGGTGTCATACCTACTGACTTACCTTCAACCTTAAAATGAACCATTGACAAAAAGGCATCCCGATTCGTCATCCTAGTGGATACCCTATATCGTAGGAGCATAGAAGGAACCTTATTATGCTGTTTAAACACTGAGGAGGAATTGACCACTTTAATTGAAGTACATAACGAAATATATGGTTCACACTCAAGTGGAATGACCCTAGCTAAGAAATTGGTAAGGATGGGGTATTATTGGTCTACAATGGAAAGAGAAGCACATGACTACATTAGAAGGTGTTTGCAATGTCAGCAGCATGGGGACCTCATCCATGCTCCAACTCAAGAACTTTATCCCATCATCACACCATGTCCCTTTTCATAGTGGGGACTTGATCTCATTGGAAAAATCACTACCACTTCATCTAATGGCCACAAGTTCATCATACCAACCACTGAGTACTTTACCAAGTGGGTGGAAGCCATACCCATGACATATATAACCAAGAAGCAGATATCAAAGTTCATCTTGAACTATCTCATTTTCTGCTATGCTGTCCCATAAGCCATTGTCTCAAATAATGGGACACCATTTAAGAATCAGGATGTCTGTGACTTGTATGAAAAATTCAAAATCCAACATCACTTCTCCACCCCATACTATCCCCAGGGCAATGGCCAAGCAGAAGCCACAAATAAAACCATTTTAAAGATCCTCAAGAAAATAGTCAATGACATAGGTCATGACTGGCATCTGCAGCTCAATCCCACCCTCTGGCCCTACTAAACCAGCATTTGCACACCCACCTATGCGACCCCCTTCTCCCTGGTCTATGGATTAGAAGAAGTACTCCCCATTGAGATCGATCTCTCCTCACTAAGAATATCACTACAAAACCTCATCATGGATGAAGAGTACCAAGTATCAAGACTAAATGAGCTAGAGCTATTAGATGAGTGGCATATAGATGCTTTAAATCATTTGCAAGTCTATCAAAATAGACTCAAGAGGAGCTATAACAAGAAAATCATAAGCAAGACTTTCCAAGTCAGAGAACTGGTACTAAAGGAGAATCAGAAGAACGTACCAAATCCAAATAGCAAAGGAAAAATTGAACCCAATTGGTTGGTACCATTTGTTATCAAAGCAAGCTATAAGTTGGGGGCATATCTGTTATCAACTTCTGAAGGGGAACCTCTACAAGATCCCATGAATAACTCCCATCTCAAAAAGTTTTATGCCTAATCTTTCAAGGTATAGAACCAAAAAATCCAAAAAAAATAGAAAATTATGTCCTGAAGAAACGGTTACCTTGGCGAAACCCTGGAAAACATGCGTCTTGGTGAGAACAAAAAAAAATCAAAAAGCAAAAAAAAATCCAAAAAAATCATAAAAAGGATCAAGTAAAGAGAAAAATTTTCCTCTAGTGAAAACCACTTCTATAGCACTTTAGACAAGTACCTTAGTGAAAACCTGGCAAACAAGTGTCTTGTGTAAATAAGCACTTTCCATCCACTAGGATCTTTATATCTTGTTTTGCATCATCCATCCATTACGTTTCCATCATCCATCACATTCAAATCTCCTTCCATCACCCATCCATTTGATATCTGCATCATAGCTTGGTCCTATGTTCGTATCATGATCCCTCCTAGTACTACTCGACCCATTCCCAAGGTTAGTTTGTCCTTCCTTTATCGGTGTAGTTTATTGTATCACACTAGGGGCATGTTCTCATCGGATTAGATTCATGTATATTCTTGAAGTCCTAAAATATCAAAAATTTCAAAAACATCAGAAAATCCAAAAAACCCAAAAACATTGAAAATCACCAAAATCGAAAAACATTCGAAACATATCAAAATCCAAAAATAGGTCAAAAAATTAGTCAAAAAGTTAAAAAAAAATCGTCTTGTTAAACTATGGGTCTCTGAGTCTTGAACATAGGCAAGGTTGATTTTTGATCATCCCATGAGACACTTAGGTCGGTCCTTTAGGAGTCCGTCATAATAAACTGACATTTCATCATTTATATCTTCATCTGTAAATTGGTCAAGTCGTCAGTCAAACTATGTGGTCTTTGTGTGTATAACATAGGCAAGAATAATTTGTTGATCATCCCCTAAGGCCCCTAGGATAGGTCCTTAGGTTAGTCTCTTGGTCAAAATATCAAAAAACCCCAAAAACATTTGAAAATCGAAAATCAAAACATTTGAAAAATCTCAAAAATACCAAAAATAGCCTCAGACATTTCAAAACTCCAAAAAAATCCAAATATTTGAAAAATCCATCTGTCTCATCTTGCTTGCACCCACAATAAACATCACTCATAATAAATGATCATCATTCTCAACCTTTGGTGAAACAATTAGAAACAAGTTGAGCAAGTGAAAAGTGAAAACTCAAAACGTCAAGTCTCAGGTGGCATTATTTATCAGAAATAACACTTTGGATAAACGAAATGACGTGTTACCATCCACTAACATATCCTAGGATGTATCCTTCCTACAATGGGTATTATCTTTTGGCAATAGTTTCGGTTCTTATCCTTAAAAACAATAGTTTCGGTTCTTATTTCACATTTCGGTTAGCGGTATTGAAGAACATCAACTTGTTTGTTTACTTTATCTTTGTCTTTTGACTTATCTCTTTGCACTTATTCCAATAACCTCTTAATGATGTCCAAACAAATAGATTTAGATAGATAAGAATGGGGCAATGATCATTATTTTTTTTCTACTTTGCTTTTTGGAGTTCTTGTAATATAACTTGGTGAATACTTGCTTTGTTAGGTACGTCCTAGCAAGTTTTTTGTATGTAAAGTGTGAACAAGAATACTCCTATCTATTTTTCAAGTCAAAGTCCATCACACTAAGTACAACACCATCCTGGTTCTTTATACCTTGGTGTATCATGCTTATGCGTGTTATCAAATATAAGGTAAGTGGTCCTTTTAAAATCACAATTCTTTATAAGAAAATCTTGCATTTCTCATCATCATTGCTCATAAATTTGGCTTGTTGGACCCTCTTGTCATCATATCATCTCTCATTTCTTCTTCTCCACACTAACATCACATCATGAATAGTTAATCATCATCACCAATGCATCCATCTTGCATCCACAAACCATCAACATTCTGCACATCATCTCACCATGCATTTTCATCATCATAATATAGATCTGTTAGTCTAAGCATCTCATAAAATCATACATTTGCATCAAACATCTATTGCATAATCATATAGGCATTATCGCATCATCCATCTCACATGCATTGCATTATCATTTAAGCTATTTAGGATAATATAGATTGGTTCTTCTAAGCATCTTAAAACCATCGCATTTGCATCATCATCATAACCATCCATGTGTCCATCTTGAACCTCTTTGTCGTGAGATCAACCCTAAAATCAAATCTTTTCACTTGATCTTTCGAGGGGGCAATGTACCAATGCACTTTCCACTAGGGCATCTGAATAAATCAATTTTTTAAAATTTTTTTATCACGGTAGGTTTATTCTTTGAACTAACACAACAAGTACATTGCTTCAAAGAGGGGAAAAATGTAGACATACAAATTAGCATCATGCATTTAATTAGCATCATTCACATTCATTTCATTCAGGTAAATCAAGTTCATTAAATTCAATCTCCTAAGGTCATTCATTTAAATTGAATAAATTAACTTTATTTAATTTAAGCCTATCATTATCCCTCTTTGATTAAATAAATCAAACCTTTATTTAATTAAATCTAAAATCATCTTTCATCTCCCTTTGATTTAGTTTAAATCCCTAAATCTAAGTCAAATGGGTCAAATCACCTAATCCCTCACTAAATTAATCTAATCCTGATTAATCTAATCTAATCACCCATCACATTCTCTAGATTTTCCCACTTGCACAAATAAATCAATTAATTCATTTATTAAATCCTCATTTTCCCTCAACAAGGCATCTTTGGAGAATATTACCTCAAGTTTGAATTTCAAACAAGTTGACTTGTCCCTTCCAACATGGCATTAACTCCCCTCTTACATGTCTTCCACTTGGAATTTAAGTCCCTTTTTCTCCCTCCAACAAGCCAAATTTGAATTTGAAAAGGCCAACTAATCTCATTTATTGGGACATTGACCAAAACTTGCACATACTCCATCCACTCACATGGTGACAAGTGGCTCCTTCGTATTGGCTAAATATTTGTCCCACATTGCTCTCTTTTGGGCATTCTTCCAACTTGAGATTCTATCAATAGAAGGATCATTCTTCATTTCTATCATCCACAATCTTCATACAAAGTTACTCTCTTCAATTGAGAGCTAATCTTTCCCACATCACAACATCTTCAACAATCTTCATCATTTGAGCTTGTCAAGGGTTGGGAAAGGGTCACTTTTCACAACAAAGTGACAACAGTCCACTATCAAATAGGTGTGTATTGTGCCTCTATAAGTTCTTTTGGTTTATGTTGTTATTTCCTTGTGATCATGAAGTAGGATGTATTATTTCATACGAGTATTCATAGATTTGGATTTGCATAAACTAACCCCACTAATGAGTGTTGGAGATTGATCATTTGCAGATTTAGGGGTGCTCACACCTACCAACTAGGACATTCTCAAGTCCTGGGATTAATCTTTCGACCACTATTTATGGAACTTGAAGCAAGTTATTGTCAACCTTGTTTACAATCTCAACCAAACAAGAAACCAACCAAGTCATAATTTCATTTCCCAACAATGTTCCAACACATGACCATGAACCTTACACAATAGAAAAAGGTTGACCAAGATTCACCATACTCACATTGGGGATAGAGATAATTGAATCCCAAAAGACCACTTTATGCTTGGTTACTTTTCCCTTGGAAGCCATGAGCAACCCATGTGGGGAATCTAATTAGTCAACATCTTCCTCTATTTCACCCAACAACCCTACCTTATAAACCTACAACCTCCTCCAAAAAGATTTTGTGCTCAAACACCATTCAAACTCAATATCCAACTATTATGAATTAATATAAATTTATTATACTTAATTGATTACATTTTCTTAATAAACCTAAATTAATCATTAAAAAAATGGTCCACAAATTCATTTTCCTTTGCATTACTTTTTTTTTTAATTCAAGGGGTAAACGCTTTTGACCGGAGCTATGAACCGGATACAACCATTCAACAATACCACCCCAACAGGGTTTGAACCTCGGTGGCAAGAACAAAAATGCCACCTATAAACCATCACACCATGCCAATACCGGCTTTCCTTTGCATTACTTCATATCCTCCTAAATTTTAATAATTTTACTCTTTCAATTTTAGTCTCTACATTAATGTAAATGACAATTTTACTTTGATAAAAATGATCTTTTATTAGTCTATACTTAAGAATATTTTTTCTCTAAGAGAGGTAGATTTGTTTTTATAGCTGAACTATAACCGTAATTGTTCAACTTGTTTGCTTGCTGTAACTATTTTTATAGCTGTTTTGTAACCTTTATTATTTTTCTTTTTTCATATATATATATATATATATATATATATATATATATATATATATATATATGAATGGTGATTTGAAACCAAATACAACTAGCATATATATCTTAGATCTAATCTATTTAAATTACGCTGAGATATATCAAGGCGTTCAATTTTTTATCATTCAACTTTAATATACATATATTAAATTGAAAAAATAAACACTTCGATATATATTTATATAGATTAAATTTAAGATATATGCTAGTAGCAGTGGTGACGCAACACATAACATGAATTAATATATAATTATACAATATTATTTTATTTCTATAGTCCAGGAATATTTTTGCTCTAAGAATAGATTTGTTTTTACAGCTGAACTATAACCATAACTGTTCAACTTTTTGTTTCCTGTAGCTATTTTTGTAACTGTTTTGTAACCTTTATTATTTTGCTTTTTTCATTATTTTATTTATATTTATATTTATATATATATATATATATATATATATATATATATATATTTGTTTCCTGTAGCTATTTTTGTAACTGTTTTGTAACCTTTATTATTTTGCTTTTTTCATTATTTTATTTATATTTATATATATATATATATAGTTTGAAACCAAATACTATTATGAAACTAGAACGTCGTTAAAATTCTCCAATCGACTACGTAACCCGGCCAAACTAAAACTCTTGTAAATTCACATGCTTTTATTCATTTTTCTACCACACGAATATTGCACATATTCGTCATTACCATCGGCTCCGCACACTATATCCAGACCCCTAACACAGATGAACCAGAAAAAGAAGAAAAAAAGACACTATTAAAAGTTACCTACAGTTTTTTCTTACTACTCCTACTATTCTCTTATTCACACGCGCACCCACAGACCTCTTTGCCAAACGCCTTCACAGATCTTATAAGAGGAGCTCAACGGGAAAGTAAAATGCTCATCAGCGATGGAACCTAAAAATTGTGTTTTAGCTATTAGATCTATGGATATTGGAATACCCAGAAAACAGAAATCTCCAATGATTGCAGAGAAATTGAGGAGGAATCGAATGAAATATCTCTGTGCAAAACTGGAGTCTCTCATACCAATCTCTCTCCCCAAGGTAATTAAAAACGGCCTTCCTTTAATGTTCACAAAGTCTTGTAGGTGGCTTTTTAATTTAAAATGAGGTAACTATTTATCAATGATGAGTGTACTAGTGGTGATAGATGGATTAATATATAATCTCTCGAGAGTAGTAAATCTTGTGTTCACATATATAATAATATTAAGGTTGTTTTTGGATTCAGATACACATTCAATATAGACGCAATCTTAATTTTATTTTATTGATTAAAAGAAATAAAAAGTAAAACAATTAAATATATTTTAAGAGAGTTTTTTTGGCAGGTTTATGATATCAATATTCATAGATTTATGGATTTTACTGTATAACATTTATTAACATCAATATTTTGGATCATGTTCTATAATATATCATTAGGATGAGATTGAGTTAGAGTAACAAATGGAAAAAATCAGTAGAAGACCAGGAGACTTTAATAGATACAAGGAGGGGGCACCAATCCATCAAGGAAAGAGAAGAAGTTAACCATATAGTCCTAAGAAAAATGAAAGATAAAAATGGAAGGAATATGGACAATTTGAGGAAGATTAAAAATGAGATAAATATAATAGAGAAATCAAAAACTTCAAAGAGAAAGAGATAAGAGTAAGTTTGAAAACATAAAAATGAAATATGTTTAAATATTAGAATTTAAACTTACACTTATCTCTTTCTCTTTAACATTTTTGTTTTCTCTATTAATTTTTTATCATTTTGAATCTTCTTCAATCATTTATTTTCCTTCCATTTAAATTATCTATCCCCTTCTCCTTAGGGCTAGCTGGCTAATTTGTTGTTACTCCTTGTTGGGTAGGTGCCCCCTCTCCATATCTATTTAACTCTCCTAATCGGCTTCTAATTTCATTCATTATCTTCTCTAACTCAATCTCATCTTGATGATGGATTATGAAAAATGATCCTAAACATTTTCAATTTCATTTTAATGAGGATAATGGAGTATAATTTGAAATGTTGATGTTAACAAATGTTACATAGTCAAATCCAAAATTTTATGCATACAAATTATTGCTTTTTAAAAAAATAGATAACTATATTAATTAAGAATTCAAAAAAAAGTATAAAAATACTTCAAAAGGTGAAAAAATATTATTGAAGTTCATAGAATAAAAATTGAATGAGGTTTCCCTCAAACTCACCACCTCCATCACCACCTCCAAAAAGGAAGAGAACCCATGAAACCAACAAAATACATAATATTAAAGAAAAAAATGACCAAACAAATCAAACTAAATAGTTATGAAGTTGGTAAAGAAATTGTGAATATAGAACATAAGACAAGGACTCTTAGCTTGTGTCATTTCAATTCTCATTAACATCAAAGGTTGATTTCATCCATTTGATCCAATAGTTTTCTCTTAAAATATGAATAAAAAACAGAATCAAAATTTCAAAACGAAAAATCTTATTCTAAAGCTTATATCATAATCTAATTTAGTGACCGCATAATTCGATTTTTCAATCTGAAGTAAACTTACTCTTTAAAACATAAAATGTGGCATAAATATGATCACTTCAGATGTAGTTAAATTATGTAAAATATTATTTCAATTTATAAGAGAGGAAAAAAAAATTATTAGGTGAGTGCGGCAATAAATTCATTTAGGTTAATAATATATTTATTTTTGGTGGTTTGGATTAAAATTTTCAAATATTTCAAGGTTTTTAGTCTTGTTGGATTTGGGTTTTCTCAAAATTTTTGTTAATGGTTCTTTTCATTGCATTTTAGGTGAAGAAATGTTTGGTGGAGTCGGATGACAAAGTGTTGGTTTAGTTCATTTTTTTCTCTTGTTGAGTTATAGCTCATATGGACTAGCTAGGGGTTGAATGTATAACATTCCATTTGCTGCTAGATTCCTCTACCAACTGAGCTACTAACCCCTATTTGGTCAGCCCATCATCGATCCATGTGTGGCTTATTTCCAACACCCACCCTATGAATGCTTGAGACTCTTAGTTTGGCTCTGATACCACTTGTTGAGCTCAAGATTGTATGAACCAACTATGACTCAAATCTAGGACCTTCCATTTGTTGCTGGAGTGCTCTAGCAACTGAACTATTGACCCTTCTTTCGCCAGCCCATCATGAGTCTAGGGGTTGTTTATTTCAAACATTTTTCTCTTTTGCTACAAAGTTTGACATTAATAATTAGGTCTAGACCTAGGCCATCCTTGTGGCTCTAAGGAAAGCATGTGTATTAGGTTAGAAGAAAATATATAAGATGGATTCTACAATTTTGACATCTTTTGAATAATGAAAGGTTTCATGAATCTTCTTAGAGATTGGTATCTTTTGTGGAACAGATTTTTGAATTTTTGTGAATCATGGATTCCATCTCTTTTTTTCATATTCTTAAAAAATACAATTTTCTTGCAAAACTGCTTGATCAAATAGGTCTCTAATATTAATCACAACTGAAATGTCATACTAGAAGTCCTTGTCTTTTGCTTAATCTTTGCACTTTCTTCAAATCTTTTCTAGTGATTTTGTTTGATCATTTTGATCTATTTTCCTAAATATTTTGTGCTTTATTAGTTTCATAATTTCTCTCCATCCTGAAAAATAGAAGATTTGTAGAAAACCTTTTGAGATTTTTGAAAATCTTTTTATAATTTTTTCTAAATTCTTTAACTAATATATTATTGATTTTTTCTTAAAATGAGAATCTATGACTGTGCTAAACTCATTTGTATTTGGCAACGCAGATCGACAGGTGTGGTGTAATTGAGGAAGCCCGTAATTACATTCGACAACTTGAGGATGATATATACCGATTGAAGGAACACAGAGACAATCTGCTTGCAAAACACAAATGTGGTGAAACAGAAAAGGAAAGCAGACAGCTTACTAAGGTGGACGTGGATGTTTATGGAAGGGAGGTTATAATTAACATCTATAGCATTACAAGGGCGAGGTGCATTTCCATGCTGATTGAGGAGGTTGAAAAGCTCGGCCTAGATGTGCATATGTTTCAGTTTTCAACAAGTGAATTCTTTGTATATTTCTTCGTCCATGCCATGTATAAAGAAGATATCAAAGAGCATGAGGCTGTCAAAGTACAGTCTTCTCTGCAAAGGAGGCTACTTCTAGCGTATTAAATTTATCACAAAAGATTGATGTGTGCCCGTTCCAGATGTTTTATTTAGCAAAAGGAAGAGCACCCAAAGTAAAACTCAAAACCCTATGTTACGAAGAAACTAACCTTTGGAAATAATATGTACTTAGTATACACTATACCTAGAACATTTCAGTATCTGGAACATTGAGCATTTTATATCTGCTCCTTTCTTCTATAATCTGCCTCTCTAGAGTGTTTTACAAGCTGTTTAATTTGTAAATATATAGAACTAGTCTGATTAATATAAGTGTTTTAGAGGTTTCTCCGAAGACATAGTCTTATACCAGTGAATCCACCACTATAGGTGTAAGCAAATATGCTTCAGTTTACTTTGTTGCTGCTCCCATATAATACATTTTTTCTTTTATATCTGCTGTAGGATTTTTGTTTGGTTTTCATTCTCTGATTGTTTCTTAACCCTTTATAACGTCAGTACTAAAAACAAGGCATAGAACCAGACATCAAGACCTTGCAAAGCATAACCATGTAAGTTGTGTCATTAGAGCGTGAGACAACTTTAATCTTATAGACAGGAGTAAAAGGATGCATTCTATCTGCCTGATATTTTATGTATAATTTGATTTGGAAACTGTTGGAAATATAATCCCAACTACTCTAATTGAACCAATCATATCAGTATCTTCCGTATCAACAGTCAATCTCAGCATTAAAGACAAATATTCAGGACAGATTTTTTGTAAAGATTTGAAAGGATTTTGTATTCACTCTTATGCAGGCGTCCCACGTTTTCTTGGGTGCCGTGAAATATATTACTTGTTGTTTTCTGTCTCTCATATATGCTTAGTATTCTATATATTGTATGATCTTAATTTGTTTTGCACTCTCAAGAGTCCAGCTCCACAGAGCTGTAAGGAGTGTGGAATGATGTTGTGTAAGAAGCTGTTTTTAATGGTGAGTGAAAGAGAAAATGTGAGCAATAATTTATGGTTTTTTGTTAAGTAGCAGAAGCTCCAGCAAGAGTCCATAATGTAATGGAGTATATTTCAATGAGCAGCAGTTCAGTAGATGTTTGTAACTGTCCATGTCAAAAAGTATGTAATGGTGCCTGTATGAGCATCAGCTCAGAGGGTTTCTGTAATGTTTTATCTGGTTAATCAGAAGAAAGTCTTAGAGTAGTTTTATTTGATCAATATAAAATTTCTATCTCTGTTTGTTTTCTGTTTTTCCTACCATTTCATTCCAGCAGAAACAGCCTTGTAAAACTATTCATATTCTTGTAATAAACTAAATCTAATTAGATCCCATTTTTACTGGAACGTCGTCTAGGAATTCCACCTTACAATGCTCTAGATAATAATGGATTTGTAGATAATACAAGGAAGTGGATTAACCCATTGAAAATTATGCTCTACCACCCAGCTCTCATGGAGAGCTAATGAAGAACAAAACGTCAAAGAAAGAATTCACTTTTAGAGAGATGGAAATAATAGGAATTTGCACTTGAGGACCTAATAAACAATTTTTAAAGGGTTTAATTAACGGTAGGATATAAATTGGTAATGAAGAACAAGAAGTCTAAAGAATCCACTTTGAGAGAGATGGAAATGATAGGAATTTGGACTGAGGACCTAATAAATAATTTTTAATGGCTTTGATTAAGGAAAAGATATTGTGACACCCCTCTGATTTGTTATGTTTTTTTGATAGCTCAAATACTTTGTTAAACTTTATTATATGTTATTGTTATTCTATCGCTGATAATGGAGCGAAGATAGACTATATTGATGTGATGGTATGTTATTTGCATGGTGATTATGTTATTATGCTTTATGTTTTGACGAGGGAGCAAACCCGAGACATAGAAATACACTCACAAAATAGAGAATAATATTTTCTATTAAAATATGAAACTCTTACATGTAGAGGATCAAAAATCCTTGAGTTCTGTGATATATGCAAAATTATAGAAGTTCAGAAAAATTACAAAATTGTAGAAAATCCCCTTTTCACAACATGCAAACTCTTTCTCCAAAAAGTTACTCAAAAATCAGAAACTAGCACATAAATAAACCCATTTGGGTTTGGAACCAAAAACAACATTCGAGATAATATTTTTGGTGATTTGGCACCAAAGTTACAATTTGAAATTCAAAAACTAAGTCCTAATTCGAAAATTGGCAATTTTCTAAAAATCGGCCAACTTCTAAAAGCCATAACTTTTGATTCGCGACTCCATTTTTCAAACCGTTTGCACTGCCAGAAAGGTTTCGAAGTGAAGAATGCACTAAGAACCTATTTTGATAGTTCTAATAATTTCTATGCCCATATGGGACCATTTCATGCCTCAAACTGGACTCAGAAGGTTTTTTAGGGCAAAAAGCAAAAACTGGAACTTGAATAACTTTCAAACTGTGAATGATCATGACCCGATTCCTTTTCCAAAGTGCTTATTTTTCTATCATGAACCTTCCCATAAATTTTTGTCTTCCCAGGCCATAAAATTCACACTTGCTAAAAATAGCAGTTCAACAGAAAAAGCAGAAAAGCAGTTCTAAAAGTTGGAAACTCTTATTCAACAAAAAGGGTATCTAGAAATGCAAAAACCTTTACAAAAAGTAAACAAAAAGAACATAAATGGAAAGCATCTTTTTGGATGATGCAAGATTGCCCTCATGCCACTGGATGCTCCTACATTAGACACCTAGGGTAATTTGAGAAGTGACCCCGTTACGTCTCAGATGGTTGAGAAAAACCCAAACGTTTAACCTCTACCTTAAACAGCCAAGATAAATCTTTCATAGGCCTTCCTCTCCACTTCACCAAGTATTCTTCATACTGCCTATTTCTGGAACTCCTTTCCACACGGCTATCTAGGATTTCTTCAATCTCCTCCTTCTCTGAAGTAGGTGCTGAAATGCCAAACTGTTCCATTGTTGGTGTTTCCTCTACACCACCTTCATGATACTCTGTCAAATCTAAAATATTGACCACAGGGGAAATGTTGAATACATCCGACAACTCTACCTCATGCATTCCCTGAATCATGCCTCTTCAAAATTTTCTAGTGATTGAACTTCTTCATCTTCAGTTTGTTATACATTCCCACTGGAAACCTTTCTTTCCTCAAGTGGACCATCACTTCATCATCAATTTGAAACTCCTTATACCTCCTCTTCTAATCTGCTTTAGCCTTATACTGTATATTCATCTTGTTAATATGTTCTCTTACCTTCTCATGTATATGCTTGATATGCTCTGCAAAGTCTTTGGCTTTGGCACTTGTCTTCTTCTCTTGGTCCATCTTCCTCAATTATGGGGTAGTCCTAGGACTACCTCCATACACAATCTGGAATGATGATCTACCAGTGCTTCTATTGACAAAATTGTTGTAAGAAAATTCTGCCTGGGGTAAGATCAAGTCCCATCCCTTGGGTTTATCTCCTACCAAACATCTCAATAGGTTACCCAAAATTCTATTCACAACCTCAGTCTGCCCATTAGTCTGTGGATGGTGTGTAGAACTGAACTTCAACTTTGTTTTCAACTTCTTCCACAAGGTCCTCCAAAAGTATCCAACAAATTTTGTGTCATGGTCTGAGACTATACTCTTTGGCAAACCATGTAGTCTCACCACCTCTTTGAAGAACAAGTGAGCAATGTGGACTGTGTCATGGGTCTTTTGGCATGGGATAAAATGTGTCATCTTTGAAAATCTGTCAACTACCACAAATAGTGAATCATTCCCTCTTAGTGTCCTTGGCAAACCATAAACAAAGTCCATACTTTTATCCTCCCATGGCCTCTCTGGTACATATAAGGGCTGATACAACCCAGTATTTTGGCTCACTCCTTTAGCCATCTTACATACCTTGCAACTCTGCACAAACTTCTTCACTTCTTGTGATAACTGAGGCCAATAATAATGCTCACTAATAATGGCAATGGTCTTATTCCAACCAAAATGTCCTGCCATTCCTCCACTGTTATTCTCCTTTATCAGGTTCTCCCTCATGGAACTCCTTGGAATACATAATTGACTTCCTTTAAACAACATGCCATCCTGGATTATGAAATCCAGCCATTTCATCCTGTCAACTATAACAGGCTCCTTGCAAGCTCTCCAAGCTTCTACAAAATCAAGATCTTCAGGATACAATGTCTTGAGTTCATTGAACCCAACCCAACCAATTCAATCTGCATCTCTGTCAACAATTTTTTCCTCCTACTTAAGGCATCTACAACCCTATTCGACTTGCCACTCCTATGCTTTAAAATAAAGGTATAACCTGCAAAAATTCTACCCATTTCCTATGCCTTTGATTTAATTTTTCCTAACTACTCAGCTACTCTAATGCTTGATGATTAGTAAACAAAACAAATTCCTTTGGCAATAGATAATGTATCCATTTCTTTAATGCTTGAACTATTGCATAAAATTCCTAATCATATATAGAGTACTTTCTCTTTGCATAATTTTTTCACTAAAATAGGCAATGGGGTTACCTTCTTGGCTCACCACTGCTCCAATGGCAAAACCACTGGCATCACAATCCACCTAAAACACCTTATTGAAATCTGGGAGGGCTAAAACCAGTTGCTCTATCACCTTCTGCTTTAGCAGATGAAAACTCTTTGCTACTCCAGTGCTCCACTTGAACTCTTTTCTATCCCCTATCATTGTTTTAGTCAGGGGTGCACAAATACTACTAAAGTTTCTAATGAAATTTCTGTAAAAACTTGCCAAACCATGGAAAGATTTCACCTTAGTAGCAGTTCTTGGGGTAGGCCATTCTAGAATAGCCTTCACTTTCTTTGGGTCCATCTTCAGACCCTCTGCTGAGACAACAAACCCCAAGTACACTAACTCCTTTTTAACAAAGCTACATTTTTTTAAATTTATCAACAGTTTCTCCTCTCTCAACTTCTCAAAAACCCCAAGAATATGCATTAAATACTCATCCAAGTTCTCACTAAAAATCAAAATATCATCTAAATACACAATGACAAAACTTCCCAGAAGCTCTTTCAGTACCTCATTCATGAGCCGCATGAATGTGCTCGGTGCATTGGTTAGCCCAAAATGCATGACTAACCACTCGTACAGGCCCTCTTTGGTCTTGAAGGTAGTTTTTCATTCATCTCCCTCATGAATCTGGATCTGGTGATATCCACTTTTCAGATCTATTTTCGTAAAGTGCTGAGCTCTACTCAAACAGTCCATCAGGTCATCCATCCTTGGGAAGGGAAATATGTACTTGATTGTTATCTTATTTATGGCTCAGGAGTCTGTACACATCCTCCACTCCCCATCCTTCTTTGGTGCTAGTACTGCAGGTACCACACATGGGCTCAAACTATCTCGAATCAAACCCTTTCTCAACAAATCATGAACTTATCTATTCAAATGCTCATTTTCTATAGGAGTCATTCTATGAGCTACCTTATTTGGCAAACTTGCTCCAGGGATCAAGTCAATCTGATGACTGATCTTCCTCATTGGTGGTAAACCCTCAGGTACGTTATTAGAAATAATCTCCTGAAACTCATCCAATAGTCCATAAACTTCTATTGGTACCTTCTCACTACCTTCCTTATCCATTCTAGGAATCAATGCAGAACACATACGCTCATGCTTCATGCCTTCTAAAACTTTTATTCCATCAGCAAAATAAATTCTAGAACTACTGCATACCTTTTCTTCGTCCTTCTTTAGGGGTTTCAACTTATGGCGAACTCCATCCTTCATCAAGGAAGAAGTGTTTGCATGTCCATCATGTACATCACGCCTATCGACTACTATGGCCTCCCCAACAACACGTGGCATGCATCCATGGGGATGATATCACATAGTACCTCATCACAATAGCTTCTGATCTTGAACTTTACCAGGCACTACTCATTGACCAGAACTTTGTGGCCTTTTTGCAACCAGGCAATCCAATATGGGTGTAGATGTCTTTCCCTTTTCAGCTTCAACTTCATAACCATCTCTTCTGACACCAAATTATAGGTGCTCCCACTATCAATAATGACTTCATAGCATTTGTCTTCACACTCGCACCCTGTGCGAAAAAAATTCTTCCTCTGTTCTGGCTCCTTCTCTTCAGTCACCAGGGCTCTTCTAACCACTATGGCTTCTCCCCTTTCAGCATCATCTGAATGCTTGGATTGAGCCTCCTCATTTGCATGTGCAACCCTTCCATGACCTTCTGGCCTTCTATCTGTCTTTCCTTGGTGTTGTGGGCATTCATAGGCTCGATGCTGACGAGGGAGCAAACCCGAGACACAGAAATACACTCACAAAAGAGAGAATAATATTTTATTCATAAAGATTGAACTTCTTACATGCAGAGGATCTCAAATCCCCAAGCTCTGTATTACATGCAAATTACAGACTTACAGAAAATTACCCAGATTCCCCTTTCGTAGCATGCGAACTTCTTTCCCCAAAAAGTTACCCAAAAATCAGAAACAAGCCCCTAAATAGACCCATTTCGGTTTGGAACCAAAAACAAACTTCGAGATAATATTTTTGACGGTTTGGCGCCAAAATTACAATTTGAAATTCAAGTTCAAATTCACAGTTGAAAATTAGCACATTTCTAAAATATGCACCAACTTCCGGCAGCCATAACTTTTAATCTGACCGTCGGATCTTCAATGATAGTACCTTTTCGGAAAGCTCTCGAAAAGACGATTTTCTACAAAGTAGGCCTTTGGCGGACTACTTTGGCGTTTCCACAAATTTTCAGGCCCATCCGGGATTGTTTGGTGCCTCAAACTGAGCTCGGAAGGTTTTTCAGGGCAAAAAGTAGAAATTGGAACTTGAATAACTTTCAAGTCGTGAATGATCTTGACCTGATTCTTTCACCAGACTGTGTATTTTTCCATCCTAAACCTTCCCATAAATTTCTGTCTTCCCACGACTTTAAATGCAAACCTGCTAAAAATAGCGTT
Source organism: Sequoia sempervirens (assembly GCA_007258455.2). Classification (NCBI taxonomy): domain Eukaryota; kingdom Viridiplantae; phylum Streptophyta; class Pinopsida; order Cupressales; family Cupressaceae; genus Sequoia; species Sequoia sempervirens. Next base: position 27,147 of record VDFB02328570.1, read on the forward strand.
GAGCAGAAAAGTAGTTACGAAGTTGGAAACTCTTATTTGACGAAAAGGGTATCTAGAAATGCAAAAACATCTACAAAAAGAAAACAACAGGAACAAAAATGGAAATCATCTTTTTGGGTGATGCAAGATTGCCCTCACACCACTGGATGCTCCTGCATCAGATGCCCTTCTTTACGACAATGGAAAAAAGTTCCTCTGAAATCACCTCTTCTGGGTCCTGGCCTAGATCTTTCTTGTCCTCTTCCCCTTTGATCATCACTATTTTGATCATGGGGGTGGTAGAAGTTGTCATTCTTTTGACTTCGACTAGTACCCACATCTTCATTTTTCCTTTCATCCTCATTTCAGCTCCTAGAAGATCTTCCACTACCTCTTTCGCTTTGATCTCCTTAGCCTTTTTGCTTGCTGTCAAATCTTTTGTTCAACTTCTCCTCAACTTTCAGAGAAAACTAGTATGCATCCTCAATGGTGGTCATTCTGACCAGGCTTATCTCCTCTTGAATGCTCGGTTGTAACCCATTAAGATAATGAGCTACCTTCTCCTTATTGGCCTCTGCATGGCCTACTCTGATGATCATCTTGTGAAAATCTTCTATGTATTCTTTCACAGATCTACTTCCTTGCCTCAACCCTTGCAATTTCTTTAGTAGATCTAACTCATAGTCCACTGGTATGAACTGCTTCTTCAGTTTCTCCACCATGTGATCCCAACTACTAATCTTTCCTTTTCCTCTTTGATTTCTCTCTAATTGGACCTCTTTCCACCAAATATTGGCATGACCCTTTAGCTTCGTTTTTGCAAACTTAACCCAATATGGGTCCACTACTTCTTCATACTCAAAATATTCTTCTAGCTTGTTGATCCAGTCGATCAACTCTTTTGGGTTCAGATTTCTAAAATAACTGGGGACTTCTATTCTGGGTCTTTTTTCAATCTTCGAAATGGCCCTACTCAGCCGCATTTAATCTCGATCAATAGCTTCTTCATCCTATTCTACATCTATATCTTCCACCTCTTCCTCATCCTCACTTTCTCCTCTCCTTCTTGGGTCTAACCTTCTTCTCATTTGTTCCTACAACTCATCAATTTGTCTCTAAAGGGCTTTGAAACCCTCAGCCACAAATGAATCTCTTCCACCAGCATTTCTACCACCTCTGGCACCACCACGCCTACTAAGCATCACTCTTGGAGGCATCTTGAATACCTTGAACCCACAACCACGGTCTTGGTGTGTACTACCTCTCGATCAATGATCTATCCACACGCTCAAGAAAACCAGCTCTGATACCACCTGACGAGGGAGCAAACTTGAGACACAGAAATACACTCACAAAATAGAGAATAATATTTTCTATTAAAATATGGAACTCTTACATGCAGAGGATCACAAATCCTTGAGCTTTGTGATACATGCAAAATTACAGAAGTTCATAAAAATTACAGAATTGCAGAAAATCCCCTTTTTGCATCGTCTGAACTCTTTCCCCAAAAAGTTACTCAAAAATTAGAAACTAGCCTATAAATAGACCCATTTCGGTTTGGAACAAAAAAAAAAAATTGAAATAATATTTTTCACAATTTGGCACCAAAGTTACAATTTGAAATTCAAAAACTAAGTCCTAATTCAAAAATTGGCAATTTTCCAAAAATCAGCCAACTTCCGGAAGGCATAATTTTTGATCCGGGACTCCGTTTTTCAAACCGTTTTACCACCGGAAAGGTCTCAGAGTGAAAAATGCGCTAATAATTTGCTCTGATAGTTTTGATGATTTCTAAGCCTGTACGGGACCATTTAGTGCCTCAAACTGGACTCAAATTTTTTTTTAGGGCAAAAAGTAGAAACTGGAACTTGAATAACTTTCAAACAGTGAATGATCATGACCTAATTCCTTCACCCAAGTGCTTATTTTTCTATCATGAACCTTCGCATAAATTTCTGTCTTCCCAAGCCATAAAATTCACACCTGCTAAAAATAGCAGTTGAGCAAAAAAAGCAAAAAAGTAGTTCTAAAATTTTGAAACTCTTATTCAATGAAAAGGGTATCCAGAAATATAAAAACCTCTACAAAAAGCAAACAATAGGAACATAAACAGAAAGCATCTTTTTTGATGATGCAAGATTTCCCTCATGCCACTAGATGCTCCTGCATCATGTTTGCATAGATGCTTAGTTGTGATAACATTGCTATATATGCTTATTGTAGTTTAATTGATATATTATCTCGTCAGTTGATGTGACATTGTATTGGTGAAGAGAACGGTATTGCATCACTCGCTTGCAAGTGCCTTGTGATTTCCACAATTCTCTCTTCATCATGTGTATGAAATTACTAACTGTATACATGTACGACATTTTCATATTTACAGGATTGTAGGTATAGGACATTAGGTTCACCTAGTTTTACAAGTCTGAGCATGTCCACTACTCAACAATAATATTGTGAGATAGTAACAAGCTACCTAGTCATACCTTTACCATAGTATAATTATTGTTGTGAAGGTTTTAGAATAAATTAATTAATTAATTTATTTTAGTTATGTTGTTGAGTAATTTTTATTATTAAAAATAAATGGTAATTAAATAAATAAGAGTATTTAAATTGGTTGCAATTAGTAAAATGTTTTATTTTATTTAAATGCATGTGGTTGGAAAATATCTTTGGTTGTTGAAGGAAAAGATATTTTTTTGGGATAAATGTGAGTTAGAAAATGGTTATCTTATTGTTGAAAATTGATTCTCGGAGGGAAATATTGGGGAAAAGTGAAGAAATTTATTTCACAGGAAGGGCTTTTTTGGTTTTGGTTGAAAAATTTGTTGAAGAAATTGTGGATCTCTCAGAGGGTTTTGTTTTAGAATCTTGCTGTAGAATTTTTGGCTGTAGTATTGTTGTGTTTTTTGGAAATAGGCAATTGCACTGGAGGAAGCTTTGGCTACTTTGGAAAATTGAAGCTACAGAGAAGCTCGACAATATTTCTTGAGGCAACATTCTTCTGGAATAGGTTCCTTTACTATTTTTGTGAATTAAGAATTGAAAAGTTTATTTTATTTTATTACAATACAATTTGGAAAATGGTAGGAAATGATTTACAATACTATAGAAGTTCTTGTTTCTTTCTGTTTAAAAATATTTCTTAAAAGAGGAACCTCTGTCGAAAACAATTAAAAATCCTCTATGTTGTTTGTTCATTTGAAATAAATTGATACAAAAGAAAATTTAGACCTTTGTAGAAAACCTTCATTCTATTTTGTTCTCTCTATTCTTTTTGGTTATTTGAGAAAAACAAAATTTCTAAGCTTTATGTAGAAAATTTCTGACCTATGAAAAAAAGAAGTTAATTGCTCAACTAGAACCTTTGATTGGATTAATTGCATATATATATATATAATTTTATGTTAATTAAATAACACTCTGAATTTGCAAATTCGCAGAGTCGTCGTACAGCAGAAATTTTTCAAAGTAGATTTCAAATATATATATATGTTAGTGATTGCAAGCCAAGGGTTGAAAGCCCCAGCTGCACCCATATAGGGGTGTATTGCTACGTGCAATAGTCCCCACAACTGTGTGGGGGAGGCGTTGCCCACAGGTAGCAAACCCTTGCATGGGGAGGTCATGGCTAGGGTAGCGCCCTGTGCGTGCATGTTTATTATGTTGTATTTTTTTTACTTTTGGGATTTTAATTTATCATATATATTATATATGATATACATGTTATATATAATATATATTTATTATATATAATATATGTATTTACGGTATGTGTAGGATCATCATGGAAAAAACAAGCCCTTAAGTGACAAAAAATTCAAAAAAATAAGTGTTAGGTAACTTCATGTAAAAATTTGAATAAGTTATCTATATTATTTCAAAAATATATAAGAATAGAATCTATAGAAAATTGAATGTAGTTTCTAAACTACTAGTTTTATTTAAAAATAAAAAATATATATTTGGTGAAAATTTGAAATTTCAATGCAATAGTACTTAAATTTCAAGGAAAAAAATAAGTAGGTGTTAAATGACCACCCTAACCATAATAAAATGATAATATTTTTATAATATTTTATATATAAGTAGATGACTCATTTCGGATGTGATGCATATTTTTTTGTAATTTTTTTCTAAGTAAATAATTAGTTATGATTTTTTATTAACACTTTTAAAAAATATAAAAACTCATATGTCTGACCACCTTAACTTGGTCAAAACTTCATGAAATTTATTTTTTCTTTTTTTAATCCTATAGTATGTGAAGCATAGAATGTGACTCATCTTTTAGATTCAAAAAATATGATACCGTTTGAAAGTTATAGATTTTTTCAATCACCCTATTGATTATGACTTTAGTCATAATTTTAATAGAAAATGAATAATAATTAATTATTAAATTCAAATTAAAGCATAATTTATATTGGTAGAAAGCTGAGAATCTCCTCTAAAACCCTTTTTATTTCATCAATTTTAGGTAAAAAAAAGTCATCAGCCACATACCCTACAAATACCCATAATATTGCCACTTTTTGGCCCATCATGATCCTGCACATACCCTTTAAAGTGAAATGTATTTTTATTATTTATAAATAATATGTTTATTATATTTATATGTATATATATATATATTTATATAGATATAGATATATTTAAATATAGTCATTTAAATTTTATTTTTTTTAGATAGTAAATGATTTATTTTAATGAAATATTAAATGGGTAAATGCATGCGAGCACCAGTTGTTATTTTATAATGAAGTGATTTTATTAGTAAGATTGAGATTTGTTTTATCTATATTTGTGGATTTGGAAATTGAACATTTGTTTTAAATAGTTATGGATTTACTAAATGGAATTATATTTAATGGTGCATTTTAATAGGCGAAATTTATTGTAATGGATTTAGGAGATCTAAATGATAGCATTTGTTATTTTCTTGGTGTTGTGTTTATTAAAGCATGTGCTTTCTATAATTGTGTATTGGGGGAAAAGTAATTGTTATTATGAGAATCTAAGTCTTCCAAAGTTGTATTTTGTGAAAAGGGGTTGTTGTAACTTGGGTAGTGCACATATTGGGTTTTAGTATTGGACATCTGTAGAGATGCATTACCTTTTGAGGTGTATTGGTTATTGTTGTCAGTTCTTATTGCATTGTCTACTCTTGACATATAGTTTGAGTTATGTGTTGTCAATAGGGGAGTGGCTTTCAGCAAGGGCCGGGACACAAAGTGGTCCTAGGATAACTCATGTGGAAGTCAGTATAATCAAGTGGATATTAAATAATCTATTAGCTTAACACATTTAACAAGATAGTTAGTCTCACTAATTGGCTCAAGGGCTTGTATGAGACTTGAGATGAGTTGGGAAGGCTTGGAATGACTATCTCTCGTTATCTTGTCTTCTTGAAAGATAATTGATTCCAAACTGGTGTGCATGTGGGGCTGGAATCATGAGAGGTTACCAGGATAACCCTAGAGGGGGTCGGGACCTAAGAAGATCTCCTTTGGACAACCAATGTAACCTTTGTGATGACACTCCTCCTATGATAACAGTCAGTTTATTTGTATTGTGTTGGTAATTGATTCAGTGGTTCTGGAAGCAATATGACCATACTTCTTGTTTATCTGTACTATGAGTATTTTTGTATATGGCCTATGTCTAGAGATAGTAGGATTTCCTTGGTTACCTTTTACTGTCTCCTAGCATGGGGGCTGGGCCTACGAGTACCAAATGGTTGGGTGGCGTACTTCTTCACTGTTGAGTTCTCTTCTTGTTCGAGGAGCTCGTGTGGTTCTCTGGAGTTGTTCTTCTCTTTCTTCATTGTAACTATGGATCATTATGTATAATTGTAGTACCCCTTTTGTATTGAGGTGAACCTTTGTGATGTAATTGTAATAATATTTATGATCTATTCATTATTGGATTTAATGGTGTATTGGATGTTATGTGGTGTTGCATCTGTGGAAATATGTTCAATACATTTCTATGTATTAGATTTATCTTGTATCTTGAGTTTAATGTTCATATGCTATAGTTGGTTTAACTTTTTTCGTAATGGCATTCACATTTAGATGTGTTGTGTGGCCTAGAGGATGTGTTGTTAGAGTAGGATAATTTACTCATTTTGTTATACTTTTTTAGAAAAAAATAATAATTGTACTTATGTAGTGTTGCATCATCCTCTAGGTTGTGGGATAGGGTTTTACAAATATAAATTGGGTTATTTAAGAAAAGATCTTCATTGGGTTCAATTAAATTTTAGATTGAAGAATATCAAACCACTAAGGATTTCCATTTTCTCAAAGGTGGATTTTAGGAATCCCATGCTTTCAATATGTAGATAAAACAATTTAATTTGGAATTTTCAAATTTTTAGCACAGGATATTAGAGTAATTCAATGCAACCCATTTTAATTTGTCACAATAAAAAGATTAAAAAATATAATTAGTTGGGCACTTGCCTAGTGTTTTTGTATTATTTATAACTTGGAGTATATAGATCAACAATTGTGACATTGTTCCATGTCTACAAACTTGTTCTCTAACAAAACAAGAATGTAATACAAATACACATTATTTAGTTATCAAGTTAAATATCAACTATCTTCTTATTTACATTTTGTTCTCTAACTTGCACATCTTTTCATAAGATTAATTCCCTCCCTCTATTCAGTTGATATAGGTTGAATGTGTTTAATTGATTGCATTTTCTTAATTAGCCTAGATTCTCTTTGAAGAAACATTATTATCTAATAATATTATTGTGCTAAGTTTTACATATAACTTTTATAGTTTTTAGTGTAAAAATATGTATAATACGTAATTACTAGTGAGAAATGAATTAAGTAAAAATAAGAATAAGGGAAGCTTAAATATATATTTGTATAAATAATGACAAATATAACTAGAAATTCTGTGTAGAAACATGCAAGGATGAGCCAATAGGCAAAGATTCATATGAAAGGGAGGGGAAATGTGAGAAATTAGGTAGCGAGAGTTTAGAATCTATTGTGGTGGACATAGGGAAGAGGATGACATAGCGATAGATAGTGGAGTAAACATTGCACAAGAGGAAATAAAACAAACAATTTAAAGATGAAAAAATAAAGCGTAAGAAACAAGTGCACCAAATCAAGGATCATGGAAGAAGGAAAAAAACAATAATCAATAATACCTAATGTAGCCAGACATAGAATCAATAGCATTAATTATTTTATTATGTTCCAACTATAACTAGAAAATGAAAGGCATAAATCAAACAAGATTTCATTCAACAACCAGTTAGATGCAGAAAGCCACAATATAGCCCAAGCTATACAATAATAATCGACAAAAACTCCATAACCTAAACAATTTAATCCTTACATATATATATATTGATATTTAAATATACCCAATATAGCGTACAAGGAAAAAAATAATAATTAATAATACCTAATGTAACTAAACATAGAATGAAGAGAACTTATTATTTTATATTTTTCAAACCATAACTAGAAAATGAAACCCATAAAATAGAGCTAAATTAAACAATAAGCTTAAGGAACAAAACTGTAATCAACAATGCCCAATTGAAGCCAACACGAAGTGTATAGGATTGACTATTTTATTCCATTGCAACCATAACCACAAATTGGAAGCCACAAATAGAAATATTTTAACATACATTATATTAAAGAAGCATCTTTTTGAACAATGTAAATGTACTCTTTTTAGAACAACACCCTATGAAATATTGAAAGAATGTTGGGTTTACAATAGCAACCTATGAGAAATTGAAATAATATAGTGTGTAGAAGAGAACCCTATTGAAAATAAAAGAATGTAGGCATTTTTTGATCTTTTCTAAACAACATGGTTTTGAAAATTCCAAGAACACAACCTTTTGAAGATGGTCACATCAAAAGCAATCTCCAATGGAACATAAGAGAAATTGGATTAATTAAAGAGCTTTATAATGGAAATTATGAATTATACAATACATATGTAATGCAAGGAATGGAATAAGTAAAATTTAAGCATACTTGTGCATGCACTAGATTCTAGTAGGTAGACAAGAAAATGAGGGTTGATGTGCACCCTACCACTTGCATCAATGGTACAAGAAATGTTTTGGCCACTAATGAATATAAATAAAATCATTGGAATCCACATTATGGCTCGAGTATGATTTTGAAGAATAAGAAAAAAGTGTGAATATAAGTGCAGTGGTAATCTCTAACTCATATACAACATGTAAATCAGGAGATACCAAAGTTGATTATTTTATAACATAGAATTTTCCATGTACTTGTAAAGAAATGAATGAAGTAAAAAAAACTTAGACATACTTGGTGTATGTCACAGATTGCAGTGTCAACATAAGAAAGAAGCAATTGATGTCCACCCTAACATATTGGGTCATGGAGCATCATGCACTCTCACCAAACCCCCATGCAAGGAAAAATAAATTGCCAACCATCATAATCAATGGTGAAAGCAATGTCTAGGCCATTGCTGACTTAATACAAGTTCTAAACACATTGAAAGTTCCACATATGATGATATTTTAGGTTGAGTATGGTTGCAAACATGAAATAATAATGCCAAATTTAGTCTATTAAACACATACCATTGATAGACGATAAATCAATCAGGAAATATAAAGACTTATACAAGTCATAACAAATTGTATGCAATGAAGGTGAAGTGGACGACTGCAAGCAAATAAAATTTAGGCATACCTTGTGGAGGGAATCAATTGGAACATTGAGAGAATAATCGAGGCCTCATTTTCACCCTTGCACATTACGACATCAAGTGGCATACATTAAATTCATGATAATTGTTGGAGCATGGTCTGGGAAAATAACAAAAAAATGTGAAGTTTAGTATGGTGAACATGTGTATTTGACAGATAATACGTATATCAGTATATTTAAAGAGCTCTATAATGTATAGTATGAAATATACAATACACATGTAATGCAAGGCATGAAAAAAGTGAAATTTAAGCATACTTGTGCATGCGTTACATTCTAGTAGGTAGAGTAGAAAACAAGGGCTGATGTGCACCCTACCACTTTCATCAATGGTACAAGCAATGTTTTCACCATTGATGAGTATAAATAAAATCATTGGAATCCATATTATGGCTCAAGTATGATCTGGAAGAATAAGAAAAAAGTGTGAATATTAGTGCAGTGGTCATCTCTAATTCATACACAACATGTAAGCCAAGAGATATCAAAGTTGATTATTTTATAACATACAATTTTCTATCTACTTGTAATGCATGGAGTGAAGTAAAGAAAACTTAGACATACCTAGTGTATGTCATAGAATGCAATGTCAACATAAGAAAACAACAACCGATGTCCACCCTACCATATTGGGTCATGGAGCGTCATGCATTCTCACCAAACCCCCAAGCAAGGAAAAAAAAATTTCCCACCATCAACATCAATGGTGAAAGAAATGTCTAGGCCACTACTTACTAAATATAAGCTCTAAAGGCATTGAAAGGTCCACATATGATGATTGTTTGGATTGAGTATGATTGTAAACATGAAAGTACAATGCAAAATTTAGTCTACTAAACACATGCCATTGGTAGACAATAAATCAATCAAAAAATATAAAGACTTATATAATTCATAGAAAATTTTGTATGAAATGAAGGTGGAGTAGAAAAGTGAAAGAAAATAAAATGTAGGCATACCTTGTGTAGGGAATCATTTGGAAGATTGAGACAATAAGGGAGACCTACTTTGCACCCTTGCACATTACAACATCAAGCGCCATGGATTCTCACCAAACCCTTGAGTAGGGGAATTTTTTGACCACAAGTTTAATCTATAACTAAGTACATACATTTTCAATATAAAATGTTGTCAATGAAATATCACTAGATAGAAGGTAAATTAGAAGTTTAGTACAACAAACATTTGCAATTACTACAAAATATTTAGATGAACAAATATAAACAGTTGTACAGTTAGTAACAAATAATATCTAATATATGTGGAATAAAATAGATCACATAAACAGGATGTAGGCATACCTTTTGCAAAAAGCAACAAGCAATATGCAGACAATTGAATATTATTGTCTACTGGAAGGCAAGAATTTTATTAAGCTGAAATCACTATTATATTTTTTTTTAAATATATAGAGTGGCGACGTTTGTCACAAATAATCTTCAATGTAATTACAAAAGAATAGATGGAAAGAATAAGATACAACCTTACCTTGTATACAAATAGAATATAGTGTCAACTCAAGTGCTCTGCTCAGCATGGGAAACTTGTAACCAAAAAGGTATTAACAATTGTGAATGTCTACAATAACAGCTGGAAATGTTCCCAATCTAAATTTGTTAGAATCTGAAAGTGTTAGAAAGAAATGATTCAAGTGTGATAGCTATGGAAGCAACACTATTTGGTGAAGCATGAGAAGATATTGAGTGCAAAGTTAAATTTACATAATTGATGTTTTTTGCTGGCAAGAAGGGGGAACATGAAGTAATAGTTAAGGAACAACTTGTCATAGTGATGTCTATATAACTAAAACCTTCAAAATTATGCTGGGTAAACTAAATAGAAGTGGGAATGAAGGGGACTATGAAAGAATTGAGAGGAAAAGAAAAAGGAGAAGTGGTGTAGTTACCATGAAAATAAAATAAAATTATGATGTTTGCATTGCAAACAATTGTTGTAGACAATCCTCTTCTTTCATTCAAAGTGCATTGATTTTTTTGGAATGTAGGATAAAATACCTATCAAAAGGGAAAGGTGGATCTATTCATATTCCTGCTAGTGATTTAACACAAGAAATATTTGTGAATGTTATTCCTTTCCTTTCTTTAGTTCCAATATCTATTGTACCTTTCTCTACTGTTAAGCCTTTAGATTTATGGATTGTTATAGCCCAGGCCATTGTTAACAAGAGCTATCTTTAGGTGCCTCATGTGATTGGGATAATCAAGATGATTTTTTTATTGTCATGATCCCATGCTGGACCAATGTAGTTCTGGAAGTCAACAACAACATATTTAGGTAGTTGAGGTGGTTTAGTACCCCTAGCATATACAATAGCCTTAAATGAACCTAATGATCCATTGACCAAGCCAACTGCCACCCAAAGATTTTTTGTCAACATTACTTGTTGACCAATTGCAAGCAAGAGTTCAACTTGAAGTTGTTCATCATTGCCATAATCAAGAGAATTTTGTTGGGAAAATTTAGCAAGACTAATTGCAATTGGAGCATTTAATTATTGTAGCATTTTCCTATTGTGCAAATCAACCAAGCTATTTGTTGGGAATAAATGGATAGCCTCATCAAAATCCTAGTTTTTCTTGGATGCAAGCATGGCTATTTTTTTATTCATAAGAAGTTTCCAATTAGTAAAGGATGCCTGAAAATTTCTAATATTCATAAGGAGTGTACAAAATTGTCGTTGTGATTCAGATTATGCATGCTAGCGAAAGATAGTGTCAAGTGTGACAACAATGTTAAAAGTGTGCCAAAGTGCCAACACTATGGACCAAGAACTCTAAATAGGCTTGTCCATAATAGGGGCAGTTGTGCCAAGTCACCCACGAGTATAATAGAAACACCACCAAATGGTTGCAAATATCTTCCAGGGAATGCTTGCCACAATTGACTATCTATTTTTAGCAACAACTTGGGACCCAAGAAACTCCTTTCATCAATTAGTATGTACTTAATATGTTTGAAGTCTTCTTGAAATATGGTTAATGTTTTTCTGTTCAATGGATTCATATCTTTTATTGTTATTTGAAGAGTAGTATGCATTGTGGAGGCATGAAGATTGTACACAACAACACCCGTTGGTGCCAAAATAAGCAAAGGGTTCATTTTTTTACCCAACGATTGATTTAGTTCTCTTCATATCCTATTGATCAAGAATGGTTTACCTATGCTAGTGGTTCCTTGAATGATCATACAAAGCAGAGGCAATGAGGGTGGGCCAAGGTGGTGTTGTTCAATGATTCTCAAAGCAAGCTCATGTCTAGGAGATAGTTGATGGCAAAGGGTTGGTGTTGCAAAGGAGGGAAGGGTGTCTTAAGTTGTATGCAATTTACTTGTTGAAACAAACTATTTAGCAATGCTATTAAGATTCTGTGGAACATGGTGACTGTCCCACCTATGGTGCAGGTCAAAGTCCCACTAACCCAAGAGTTGTAGCTAGTCAAAACAAACATTGTTGGTGGTAACAAGTCGAGAAAGCAACTCTCATTCATATTTTTTTGTATGTGGTGGATACTATGCATCATTAGTGTTGTTATCACCACCCTCCCCATCAATAGGTGGGTTAGTAACTCTATTCACATGCCAAGCGACATATCTAGTAGGAAAAAGTAGCATCCAATTTTGTGTTATGGTTTCCCTTGTAAGGCTTATGTTTGCCTCACTATTTTGAAAAGGTTTGTACAATAATAATTTTGACCAATAAAATTTCTCATAGGAATCACTTTGTTCCAGGGGGCTGATCTTGAAAAGTGGGTAAACAATGATGACAATAGGTTTTGGTCGAGTATGCTAGGCCAGGCCTATGCGACTTTTCCAATATGTATAGAGTTGTGCAAAATGAATAAGGGATATTTCCTCCATTTCAGGTGGTATTTGCATGTAACAATGAATATAAGAACTAACAAGCTCATCATCACTATCAACTATTTTCAACTGATGGAACATCTACCTGCTAGTGTTCAAAGACAAGAAATGTCAACTTGAGATGGCAAGGGGAAACTTTTGTAGCATATGGCATGTTTCTTATGCACCAATTCCATGATCAACAACCAAATTCATCATGAATTTTTGGTATGAAAGCAACACTTTATCCCCAGATGCATTTGTATTTGCAAGCCTTTGCAAGATATCAATGTAGCTTTCAGATTTTTTCTCAGACTTTGATGCATATTTGGAAATGTAGTTTAGGAATTTTTTTCTAGACAATACTAGTTGGCAATCAACGTTTTCTCACTAGATTGCAAGCATCTTAGGGTTGTGGATATTAACACATTCATCATTTATTTCTGATTTGTACGATTTGTTTAATTAATTATTAATTATCAATGTCGAAGATGGTTGTATATTCCATGGAGCTTTGTAGTGGCATTATAATTGCTAGCCTTTTTTCCTTAGGCAAGTGTATTGAGTGCACTTGTTATTCATTTGCAATGTGTTTAACAACTGTTCATAGTCCACCATTGGATCCATAGAATAAATTTGCATAATATTAAGCAAGCATGGTTCATCCAAGGCAGAGTGATGGATCCTTGATATCAGCTACTCTAGGGCCTGAGGGTTCCATGCTGAAACATAGTAATAAAACAATTATTTTTCTTGTTGAAGCTCATGTGGGTTGGACCAATCAAGCATGTCCATGTTTGGGGCATCTAGGAGCCACAAGAAACCATGTACATGTGATGACCCACGGTGTTTCCACTCATACTTATATCAATAGTCCCTTTTGTGGAAAAGTCTCTCCATTACCTCTTCATGGAAAATAGTGAATCGTAGGTGCATGTACAAGGTTGTTATGTGTGGGTTCTACACAATGTACTCTGTGAAGTGTCTTTGGGAGTATGGAAAATCAGATTGGGTATGAGGTTCAATCACCCTATGCAGATTAGGCAATTTTGTATCTACGGAGCTCAAAATGAAGAAAAGAGTCTATGTACCAAGTTTTTGGATCATTGTTGCAAGATCTTGTTAGCTCTTGGCCCAATATGAGTGAGTCCCTCACAAGGAGTCACCAAAGTGAACGAGCTAGTTCTCTATCTAGGTATCTGGGGCATCTCAAAACAATTGTCATAAAACATGGATCAACTTTCGGATTCTTTTGTCCAAGTTTGTTTTCATAAAAAATGATGTTGATTGTTGGCTTTGATGTCTCATTATCAAATTATAAATGTAATATCTAAATTTGACATGCCTCCCAAATCTATTATCATAGTATCTCATCATGTGTAATGCATATTCATGTAGGTGAATTTGTATTATTCTTGATTGTAGTGTCATTTCCATGCCAGTGGGTAACAACATTGGAAAATCCATACTTAATAACCCTTTTGTATTATATTCATTGATAGGGCTAGAATTTATTTTAGGCCAAGGTAAGATATTTTGAATAGTTTCCTTAATTTGTAAGGCATCTCTAATTGCCTACAATTCTCAAGGAGTGTTGGACATCAACTAAATAAATGATGACGAGTCTTGAAGGTCATCTTCCTCATCAACATCACTTTCTATAGTTGTCATTGGTTCATTTGGGCCATGCCTTAGTACTTCCATTATGTGCACGAGATTAGAGATGTCAGTACTTGTAGAAGGAAAAAAATTTAAAGCATCACAATATATTGCAACATCACTATATTATGGGTCATTCTCAATTTTATAGATTAATGTAGCCATGACATTATGTTTGTTAACATAGCAATCATATTTTGTCCCCTACATGCCTATTCTTCACACAATAACAACTTCAATATCATGTAGCCATCACGGAAACAAAATTGCAATGCTCGTGATGTCTTCTGGGAAGATTATATTATGGCTACTATATTTGTATTGGACTCCTCTAGCATAGGTTACTTATTAAACTTGAGCAACTCTAGCTATAGGCATTTCTTCAACTTGAGTAAGCTTTGCAAGGACGGCTGGTTGTGGCCCTAGATCCATTTTTTTTGCTAGACTATATCTATGGACACCTTTTCTAGAAGCACAACACAAGCAAGAAATGCCAACACTAGAGAGCTGAACTCTCATGCCAATATAGCTCTCATTACAAATAGAAAAAAAATTCAATTTAGACAAAGAATCAATGTGTCGATGGAAGGGTTGCATTGCTATGTGGAAAGGTTCACCAAACATGTTTCCTAGGGGATGGGTTATCGAAGATGCAGTTGGCAAGGCATGGACAACAAGGGTTTGTGGCAGCGTATGACTAGGTGTTGCAGATGCAAATTCATAGTGATGAGTGTGGTTCAACAGTGAAGGGGTGGATGTTGAAGGGGAGCTATATTGAGGAAATGTTACTAGAAAGCTTGATTCCAATGAATTTGTGCCTCGTTGGGCATGGGATAGCAATCTAGTTAGGTCTAGAGCACATCTTTATTGCAAGTACTTGGCTTGCCGACTTGCACAAATCCGGTTTTTATGGAGTGCATAATAAAGTTGATTTCTTTCATGCTTTGTTCCCTTTCTACACTCCACACTCGATGTGGAATTCAAACTTGTAGAAGGTTGTGATTCCTATAGTAATAATATTAACAATAAAATAAAATGGTTACAAACACTGAGTTTAAGGGAAATGGCATAATTATAACAATCAACCTAATTGAATATGTAACAAAGTATCCAAAGGAACACATAAATGATATGTATTCATATGCATTGTATTTAAAATTGGTTTCAAACTCCAAATAAAAAAAAAAGACTACAAGCAATCAATCTGATTGGGGCAATGGCTAAATCAAAATCAAATGCATCGATTGCATTACTAAATTTGTGTATGGAGATGAATTAATGGTAACACCATGCATTAAGAAAACTTCTTTTTAGTAGAGTATTATTAGTGTTAAACCATGTCGCATTTACTAGTAATTTGTGAAGTATAATATGATACATAGTTTAATACTTAAATACTCTTCTGAAAAAGAAGTCTCCTCAATGGTATTAGGTCGACTATCTCCACAAATTTCTACCATGTAATAAAACATGGAATGAATGTTGCTCATTATTGCAAATATAGCACCTTCCATTCTGAAAATTACTTTTTGAGCCTACAAGGAATAATACTGAGAGCATGAGAATTGGCATTATGCATTACATGAATATATGCAAATTTCCTGCTTGGAGATGGAAAACCATGGTGCAAGGGAGCAAAAATTTAGAGGGGGAAAATCCATTTGGAGACAATTTTTTTCGCTATAGTCACTTATTGACAATAAGAAAAATAAACAAATATGGAAATGTGTCTGTGAATGTATATATGCATATGCAATATATGTACAATGCAAAGTGTCATGAATGGAAAGTATGATGCACTCTTTAAAGAATGTTGCACTGGTGCTGCTACCTATTGTTGTGCATTGTCCCTTCCTTCATGACACTCTCCATCCAAAATAACTACACATTTTCATCAAACATGCATATATACATATAAATATACATATACATATAGTAGAATGAAGACAAAAATTTCCAACAATTTATGGGTTTTTCCAACTAGCAATATAAGAGGATGCATATGCTAGTTAAGAAAGGAACAATGCAATCAATCAACAACTAGGAAATGCAACATGGAATAAACTGAAAGAATAATCACTCTCCATCATACAGTTATTATTAAGAGATCACAATCAACAATATACATCAAATGCATATCTAGTGATTTGCTAGTTGTAAATATATAAAAAATTGTATAAAAGTTTTTTTTTTTGGAAATTACAAACATGTACATTCACAAATACTTTCCTACAATAGTGATCCATCGACAACAACCAAAGCATGTGCATATGTAAATGTACCTACAAATATAGCTATACATATGAAATATTTTCAATGGAGACTATAACCAATGGAATGTACAATGTACACTTTAAAGAAGAGTGTAATGTTGTAGCTTCCGTGGTTGTGCATCATACCTTCATTCATTCCAATCTTCATCCATAAAATCTTCATGTTTTCCATTGCACATACATATATACTGTAACGCCCCGCCGTGTGAACCCCAAAGGACAACAACACAATAATTACTGCATAATTTTTTATTTTTATTTTTATTTTTATTTTTTTATGACAACATAACATACATGTAAAACACATTAAGTCATGACATGAATTTCATTTAAGTAGATCCACTAACACATCCATCCCTTGGGGTACACAAGAAGACATTATGAACTTAAATCCATACAACAACAATAAAGAATAAAATCCAAAGATATAAAGTAAACATTAACAAATGAAACACTTACATGAAAAATTCATTTGATAAGAAACCATGATTAACTCAACACATTGATTAACAACTGCCATGGCCAATATCCACACTGAGTTTAACATTACATTACAGTACAATGTTTAAGAAGTACAATGATACAAAAGTGTTTCCAGTCATGAACGAAAACCATACAACAAGATAACATGATGCACAATATCATAACTGGCTCCAAGACAAATACAACTCTGGATTCACCACAACAGCACCAATCTGCACCTCTCGATCCTTGACTGGGGACCCAATGGGGTGCTTAGCACATTCCTCCTGACCACATGAGTCCGAAGACCCACCCCCTTGCTAGGAGCTAACAAGAAAGAGACTTCAACCAAGAACATCCAAGCAGGGAACTACAAGACTCAACGTCATACAAAAGTATCATAAAACTCAAGGATTACAATGACATGATCAAAAACATCCAAGAATCAACATAATAACTTAAAGTCATAAATCTCATCACATAAATCAAAGAAATAACCAGTAAACAAGTAACCAAAGGATGATCATGAAACACTTCCAATCAAACTGAATTAATAAACATAACACAATTCCAAATTGCAGTTAACCAATACAATAACATCATATCACAATACCATAAGGGTACAAGGTTATAATTCAAATATCAATGAGATCATACAAGACCACAAAGTACACCAAAGATAAAACCATAAATCAATATAAGTCCATTCAACAACAATCTAAACCAACCCCATAACATACTTCTAGAGGAACATAATAAAGTAAAACACCTAGGCAACTAGGGGAGAGTGTCATCGCATGGCTTAACATGGATTCTCTAGGCTACCTATTGCAAGGTATTGCCTCCATCTACTGACAGATTATCCAGGCAACCAAGCACTAGGAACCGCCTCCATCTATGGTTATCTAGGCTACCTATCTCAAGGAACCGCCCCATAGGGTTGCACATGCGGAACCGTTAACCTTTCATGAAGACAAGGCAATGATCTTGCCAACCACGGCCTTATCAATTCCCTTTAGCCTGTGATAGCACTAAAATGCAGATGAGGCATCAATTATCTTTTTTAATGTAATTCTATCCACCCCCTAGTTAATTACTTAGGTTTTCACTTATTAATCACACTCTAACGAGGGCTATCCTAGCGCCCCTTTGTGCACCAACCACCCACTTAGAGCCACTCTCCCTAAAGACCCAACAACATCAAACCAAAATAGCCAAGGGTTGTACCATCATAATTTGAACAAAAAATCACAACATAAAAGCATGCGAGGCATTACCCATCTCGCTATAAATGCATAATCAAAATCTCAACAATTCTCATACAACCCTTACAAAATCATGAAACCAAAACACTTTCCACATCAAGGGCACATAAAGAGAAAACATTAACTGACACTCATCTCAAGCCTCTGCAAGCAAAAATAATGAAAACCCACAAATAAGGGTAAAATGAAGCAACACAAGTTTTTTTTCCAATAATTCCAACGCAAGGATAAAATTCCTCTCAATATGAGATTAACTCTGAAAAAGGAAGATTCATCAAGACCCATCCACAAATTGATCAACCCTAAGACAAAAATACAATCCACCTATCAACAATGGTGTCACCTCAAATAAAGAAACACAAAAAGAAAATCAACCTTTAATTCAACAAAATCACATAATGTCCAAAAGCCACCACTAAGCATTCCTTGGGAGACCTCAATTTTCTCTCCACAAGAACCCCTTGTAGTGGAACGTAAACCACCTTCAAAAATTTAGCAACATGACAACAACAACAATAATCCATTTACATTCCCAAATAAAACCCAACCTACTCAACAACAAAACAATTACAATCTCAAGGTTCTAAATAACTATCCATATAAGACCCTCATCGATTAGACACTCAAATTGTCATAAAGTGATCCACTAGCTAACAATCCAAATGAAATAATTAAGATTGAAAACTCAATTCAAGGAATAATTTATTTCGTTGATTCAAGTTTATAAAACTACCATAATGAAGTCTAATAGAGTTTACTATAATACTTAACCATGGCCAAGGATACACAATTCCATAAAAGTTCAGTACAAACACCCATGACACGATACTCACAATCACTTAATTAGAATATACAAAGAAGAGAATCATTGTTCCTAGTAAATTTCTATAAGATGCGAGGAGTTAGATATTAAGACAATGTTTATTTAAATTCATAAACTAAAAGAAATATAAAGGGATTAAAAGATATCACCAAATTAATACTATAAAATTACAACACCAAAAAAGAGAACACATAAGAAGACATAAATATATACTTCATATTTTAATTTCCACTATATTAAAGGAAATCCCAAGTTAATATTTTCAACCTACCTTTCCATTTAAATTAGATACAATTATCAGTAATATTCTAAAAGCACATGTAGTTCCTCTTAAACTAATAAATGTGAGGATTCTATACTTCATAATCCTTAATACATGATGACCAACCACACGGGAAGATTTCATATTAACAATTGGTAACTTTATTTATTCAAATAAAAATCCTTTAATTAAATATCACTTCAACCAATATCCAGCCTATTTATTGTAAAACAAATATATATATAACTTCACTTTCTGATTACAACTAAGAGATCATTTATCTAGCTGGGATATAAATCTAATCCTTCACAACATAACCTTAACCTAAATAAAATTAATATCTTTAGTTAACCTACTCTAATTCATTCACTTCATTAACTAAACATCTTTCAATGTAATTTCGTTAACTACTAATATTACTAATATTACCTAAAAGCAAGATAATAATTCATTTCATTTAATAGCAATAAATGAATATACCCTTCGCATAATATTTATCTTAAACCTATTCATAAGATTCCATTCCCTAACATTGTACATGCATTTGTTATTTCTCACTCAACCGAATACTAATATAGAAAAGTTACAGGAGAAGTCAGCCATTAATAAATACTTAAATCCTATATTATGCTCAATATATAAATGTAAAATTCATTACTATGTCTTATATTATGATCACATATAGTTACATATATATGCAGAACATAAATATGTCTATTTTCACCTAGACAAGAATTATGCATCGAAAGAACCCTAAGTCATTTCCAAAAGAAAATTAAGCGAATTAAATACAGACTAAGGATATGAAGAGGCATTCTATCTGGTGTTAAATACAAAGACTGCAGTGGAAAAGAGAAGACATATTGACAATGAAATAAGAGAGATCATTTAACTTTTAAACTTCCTATTATGCTCAAGCTCGCGATTGAGGCAGGATGACAAAGAATTCAGAGGGATCATTTAAATCTATACACCCTACCATGTTCAAGTGCGTTCGTTGTAACAGGTTACAAATAGAGTCAGGGAGATTATTTAAGTTTCAACACCCTTGCAAGTTGAAAAGTTGCAGCTGTGACAGGTTGCCAAAGGTTTCAGGGAGACTATTTAATTATGTACAATGTCTCAACTCTAAATGCTGCCACAGTAACATGTTGCCAAGTATATTAGAAAGTGACTATTGGAATTTGTAATATCGCCATCTACTTGCATCATTATCAAATCCAAAATGTTATCCACTAGTCAAAAGGGAAGGAGAAAGGTGAGGTGCAAATACGTGACTTAAGAGAAGGAGAATTAATGTAAAACGTTTCCTTTTTAAACATATTTCTATTTGCTGGCGAGTTTCCAGAGACATGCTCAAGATAAAGTTTGGAAATTAACCTTCACCACAAAAGACAATATTTAATTTCAAGTGCAGCAACTACGATAGATTGACAAGAGAATCAAGCAGGTTATTTAAACCTTTAAACTCCCTATTAAATTCAGGTGCAGCGGCCAGAGCATATGCAGTGTTTAACTAAATGCCTCAAAGAAAGAATTGTGGTCTTAAGGAATACCATAGTTTTCAACATATATACTAAGTGAATTTGCTAAAAAGGCTTCCCATTAATTTCAAGCAAAAAAAAGAAATACAGAAATATATGCAAAAAGTAGAACATAGATAAGGCACATGTATAGTTTGACAGAATGCCACAAAGATATGCGGTCTCAAGAATGAAATGATTACAGGCTGTGCACAGAATAGACTATGGAGGAAGTTTTCAAAACTTCAAGCAAATGCCATTTGGCAGGCATACACCAACTCCTAACAGGAATGTATGGAAAATACCAAAGCAAAGACAAGGCACATAAATTGTCTGACAAAATATCTCCAGAAAAATGGTGTCATGGAATGCAATAATTGCAAGATAAGCACAAAAAAAATAAAGATTGCCAAGAAGGACTTTAGAGAGTTTCAAGTAAATGCAAATATACAGATGCAAGGCTAAGCTCCATAACCTAGGCATGATGAG
Organism: Sequoia sempervirens; assembly: GCA_007258455.2. Lineage (NCBI taxonomy): Eukaryota > Viridiplantae > Streptophyta > Pinopsida > Cupressales > Cupressaceae > Sequoia > Sequoia sempervirens. The sequence goes on from VDFB02328570.1 coordinate 48,496, forward strand.
ATCTTTTGTATGCAATAAGACAAGGGTAGCTTAAGGTTTTCACACAAACGTGACAAAATTATATGATAGATAAAGACCTAACGCCAGCTCCATAAAGGGTAAAATAATTAATAGTCCAAATATCAAAAAAATTCTAATGTTAATTCGCAAGAAGGTATAACCCGAACTGCAAAAGAAATCACCAAGACTCTTTAACGAAGTGTGCTAACTTACAGACTTTCTGAGAAGGGTTGTAATATGAGTCTTCTTCTCCTTCTTAGCTTTGTAGTCTTCAGGATTCCTCCTTCGCTCCCCTACCTCCTCCTTCGTTCTTCCCCCTTATTTTCTTTCTTGGTCAGTTACAAATCAATAATGAATTCCTAACCTCTGGGTATCTCCCCCTTCCTTCCAGAATAATTCTTGTTTATAATTTGTTTCATGGTGTCTTTTCCACTCCCCTTTGGGAACCGTTCGACTTCTATTATAATTTATTTGATGGTGTCTCTTATACTCCCTTTAGCAAACCATTGCACTTCCATTAGTTACGATTGTATGCTAGCCACTACCCCTATTCATTATTTTATAATTGACTATTTAATATATGAACCAAATAGATCAACTATTAAATATTTAATAAATATTTAATAATTTAATCTTTCTTTTAGTTATAATAAAATATATTTATTTTAATAAATGTTTTCACCTTAATTTATGTAAACTAAATAAATTATTAGTAATATTTATTTAATCAAAGAAATAACAATAAAACAAATTAAAATCAAAAGATACCCTATCTCCCACAATTGAAAACAATACGATGATATCACAGACGGAGGGACACTACATATACATAGACATAGACATATACATATACATATACAAATATGCACAACCAAACAACAAATAGTAAATACAAAATGGGAAACAAGAAAACAAGGCCTACTCTCCACCCTACCATATTGGGTCATGAAGCCCCATGGGCTCTCACCAAATGCCCAAGAAAGAATATAGATTTTCCATCACTTTTATCAATGGTGGAATAAATCCTTCTGGTCACACATACCAGACATTCTATGATTGCAACAATTCCTTTTGTGAGCCTTTAAGAAATAATGAACAACAAATAGAAAAGATGAAATGGAGAACAACAAAAAAAGGCCTGGTCTCCACCCTACCATATTGGGTCATGAAGCCCAATGGGCTCTCAACAAACCCCCAAGCAAGACCATAGATTTTCCATCACTTCTATCTATGGTGGAAGCAATCTCTCTCATCACACATGAAAATCACAAACAACAATATACATAGGATGCATATCTAGCAATTTTCTAGCACTAAATATATAAAACAATGTAGAAAAGTTTAAAAATTTTGAAATTACAAACTTGTACATTAGCAAATACTTTCTGCAATAGTGATCCATTGACAACAACCAAAGCATGTGCATATCTAAATGTATATACAAATTTAGCTATACATATGAAATGTTTTCAATGGAGAGTGTAATGAATGGAAAGTACAATGTACACTTTTAAGAAGAGTGTAACATCGTAGCTTCCATGGTCGTGCATCGTACTTTCATTCATTCCAATCTCCATCCATAAAGCTTCATGGTTTCCATTGCACATGCATATATACATACACATATACATATACATATACAAATATGCATAGCCAAACAACAAATAAAAAATATGAAATGGAAAACAAGAAAACAAGGCCTACTCTCCACCCTACCATATTGGGTCATGAAGCCCCATGGGCTGTCACCAAACCCCCGAACAAGAATATAGATTTTCCATCACTTCTATCAATGGTGGAAGCAATCCTTCTAATCACACATACTAGACATTCTATGATTGCAACAATTCCTTTTGTGAGCCTTTAAGAAATAATGAACAAATAGAAAATATGAAATGGAAAACAACAACAAAAAGGCCTGCTCTCCACCCTACCATATTGGGTCATGAAGCCCCATGGGATCTCACCAAACCCCCGTGCAAGAACATAGATTGTCCATCACTTCTATCTATGATGGAAGCAATCTCTCTCATTACGTAAGAAACAACTCCTTTTCTGAGCCTCTAACAAATAAGAACCTAAAAGCCACGCTTAAGAAATATACCAACAAATACAATCAAACATCATTGATTGGATGCATATAGAGGGACTTGTTGTTTGTGAATATACATACTAAATAAGTACATGTAGATAATATAGATATATCGATGAATGAGAAATTATTGATATTGACACACAATGATACATCTATTGGAAAGGGAAAGCAAACTTCAGCCTTCAAAGAAGCTAGCAATCTTGGCTCACAACTCTCAAATGAGCTAAAGTCAGAGAAGAACACCCAACAATGACTGATTGAAATTTGAAAATGTTCTGATTATCTCTGCTCATGTTTTTCAATGGCATATATTGTCACAACCATTACCACCACATGGAGACCACACAATAGTAAATGTTCATGCCAAGAGGGTGAGCTTTTGTGAAGGTGCAATTCCAACCAATTACTATGAAGTTTTTTCTAAATCTAGAAATAACATATTTTCCATTTTTTGCATGGTCTGATGACTCCAAAAGCAATAAAAACGTGTTGGAAATTGCACTAATAATCATACTAATACACAATGTATGTGCCATATGGATAAATATCTATCTATGCAAAGGAAGCACAAAGATGTGCATACAACAAGAACTGTTTTGACTATTATTATTTCTCTTTCATGGTTTTGTCCATTTGGCTTTCCATTGAAATAAATATTGTTTGATTTATGACATCCCTTTTCTATCTATGCCTACAATGTAGGAAAATGGTTAATTTTATATAGGTTACATCTGATTGCATTAGGTATTGTTGACTAGTGTTCTTTGGAATGGAGCAAAATAGTAAATCCTATATGCTTTGTGTTAGGTTCCATTGGGCATTGTTGATCATAGCTATGCTACTTAAGCTATATTGTTTCATTTTGGAGAAGGTTTTGTTGGAATGGTTGTATTCTTTCAATTTTCTAGTAGGTTGTGTTGAGAAAGGAGTGTTTTTTTGTATGGGTTTATTATTGTCAAATTTTGACAGGTTTCTCTTTAATGTTTGTGTTTCATGGGTATGTTTGCAATAGAATAAAATTGTTGATTTTATCCAATTTTTGTCAATTGTTATTGTATAGCTTGAGCTATATTGTTCCTTTCTCCATCTGGGTTGCTAGGGGAAACCAACACTATTTGATTTATGGCTTTTTTTTTGCTATAGTTGGAACAAAATAAAATAATTGATATTGTTGAAGCTATACACATCCATATATATGCATATATACATACAAAATCCTCCATACACACACACACACACATATATATATATATATATGCACATATATACATATACATATATATATACACACATACATCTATATATATACACATACATATACACACACATATATGTAGATATATATACACACACACATATATATACATAAATCCATACATGTATTTGTATATATACATACATACATACATATATAAACACAAACATTTACACACATACACATGTATATATAGACACACACACACACACACACACACACACACACACATATATTATTTGAATTTCCGTCGAGACATTGTATGCAAAATGCTATATTTTTTGTTAAAAACAATATTATCTCATTTATGCTTGGCATTTTTTGGCTATTCTAATTTTGAGAAGATGTTGAGAAAAGACTATATTATTTGTGAAGATGACTATTATTTGGTTTAAGGTTCACACTTTGTGTGTATGGTTTTGCATGGGTTTCTCCATCTGGGTTGGTCTCCAAACTAAAATTATACTACTTTCTAAACAAAATCTTGTCACAAATAGTAACAATATAGCCTTCTTAACAACGCAATCCAAAAAATTAGCAGTCAAAAGCCCATGGAAAAATAAACTTGTCTATGAACAAAAGCTTATTTGAAATTGATTCTCAACAAAAGCCCATCAAAAATAGACATAATATAACCCTCTCAAGAGCACCCTGTTGAAAATTAGTATTGACAAACGTACCAAAAAATATGCTTGCTTCTAAACAAAACCTTTTTGCAAATTGAAACAATACACCCTTTCAACAACACTTTATCAAAAAACATACAATAAAGCAAGCACATTCATAGAAATTCCATAGCCAATGAACACACTTGCACCTTCACACAAGCCTTCCCTCCTCACTCACAACCACCTTGAAGAGCAACATAAATCTAGACAATGACAGCCAACAATGCATTTTTTAAAATTGCATAGACATTTGCTTTGTTATCCAAGGAATTCTAAGACAGATGATACTTGCATCATAACCACTAAAAGGAAACCATACAATAACTAATGTTGATGCCTTTTTGCTGGCCTCCTCTATCATCATGCCAAATTATTTTTTCTTTTTTTTAAGAAAGTAAATCTGCTAGAATCTCGAAGGTGTTGGATGGCTAAAAATTGGGAAGGATGACAAAAATTCCAACCAAATTTCACCAGAACGAGAGGACAACCTATCACCTGTTCCCAACTGCCACAAGGGTAGAAAAATAGAAAGACACACAAGAATTATGACCAAAGTTCATACAAATATATAATAAGATTTCAACATATTATCTCATTTATGATTTCCATATGACAGGGTGGATGAACCACACCATCTACACTTGTTAATATATCTACTTGTGGACATAGTTGTATGTATGTTTACATTTACGTATGTATCTGGATAAATATATGTGCATGCAATTGAAATCTCATTGGGCATAGAAGTTTCTACTATTGATATGTGTAGATATATGTATGTCTATTGGATATCTATGCGTATATCCATGCAACATATAATATCTTGACAGAGTTTTGTGTAGATATTTATGTCTATCATGTATTTGTGTATGTTAGTACCTACCAAGTGTTTTTTCTACTATTTTGTGATCGCTATCGATAGTGTCATGCTGGATATGCATATCATATGGTACTTGGCTATAATTTTTGTTATGTATGCCATGCAGCTCAATCCAAAAACCACTATTGAACAATGCTTTATTAACAATACCCTAAATTGCTCAAGTAGTTTGGTGTGTTTAAATGGAAATTATTGTTTCATCTATTCCCAACATATGAAAGACATACATTAAACCTCTGTGACATTTTTCCATTAATTATGTGCAGCCTATGGCATGCTAATTTGGGTAGGAGGTGGTAGATCAGTTATAACTTTGGCCAAGATATTTTTGTCAGCCTCCCTTTTTTTTACCTTCCAATTGCTATGCAGAAGGTTGTAGAGGCAGTAATTGGCTTCCTTTGGAATAGGGTAGGACATTCCTTGCCGAAAGAGTAGAGGAGGATAGAAAAACTAAAAATTAGTTTGTACGAAGATTAATTTTTCTATGTGCGTGCACTGGGAATGGTTTTAATAACAACTTCCATTTAATGATTCAGGGAGAAAAACAAATGACGTGAAAAATATCCATAAGGAATTCTTTGGTATCATTTTGTTTCTATACATGCTATCAGAGCCATGAGCAAGCGCACCACGCTTTTAGCAGAGGTCAAGCTCGATCAACCTTTGTGTAGCTCCTACAAAGCTGGGTAGAGGTTATGTTGTGTTTTTTGCATGGGTTGATGGTTACAAAACAAAAGAAAAGTGTTGTCTATGATAACACATGCCTTTCTCAACAAAACCTTATGGAAAAGGGAAACAACATAGCATTCCCAACAACACCTTCTTGGAAATTAATAGTGTCAAACCCATCCAAGAATATAGTGATATATATCTGATATGAGAGCCATGAGCGATGAGGGTAAGCTTCTATGAGAATGCAAGCTAGATCAAGCTCTGTGTAGCTTCTGTGAAGGTAGCTGCATGTTATTCTAAGTTTTTTGAATGGGTGGATGGTTGCAAATGCAAAAGAAAAGTGTCACCTATGATAATATTTTTCTAATTTTTGTTCAAGAAAGATAGTGAGAAGAGGTTTGTTTGAAGCAAGTGGGAAGAGCTCCATGTCAAAGAAAACCTTGGTGATTTTGTTTGATTTTTGGTTTGCACACTATCCCAGGCTATATTGCTTGATTTTCCATAAGGTACTATTGATTGTTTCAAATATCTTATCGCATCTATCATTTCGGTTTTGTGTCTATCATTTTGCATGGATTTGATACTATGATTTTCCATGGGTTTCATATATATGTATATATATATATATATATGTTTGTGTGTGTGTATATATATGTGCAACTCTTACTACTACATGGATACCATAAATGATTGAGAAGGGCATGCTTTTGTGGAGGTGTAGGTGGATAAATTGGCTGTGGAATTTTTGTGAAGCTGGTTGGAGACAATCCTATGCTTTTTGCATGTGTTCATGGTCACAAAAGGTCTAGGTTGTGACAATTATTGTATATATATGTATATATGTGTATATATATCTATTTACACCCTTACCAACATTCTTTAATCCATGGTTCATAGTCTATGCCAAGCTATATTTCTTGATTTGTGAGAATCTATTGTTGATTGTTTGAAATCTCGATAAGCTATTGCTCACAAAATACTATATAGTTTTTAAGTACATAATATCACCTCATTTATGGTTTGTGATTTGTGTTTATGGTTTTCCATATATTTGAGGTTGTCAATTTTTGTGTGTTTCTATTTATAGTCTCCATGTTCTTGCTATGTTTATAGGGTTCGAGAAAGAATGCATATTGTAGAGAGCCAGCAAGAAGGGGTGTCTTTGAACCAAGCGGCAAGATTTTCATACCAGTAATATCGTTTCCCACATTTTTTCGTTTGTGGTTTGTAGTGTTTGGAACCCTATATTGTTTAATCTACAATAGGGCACTATTAATTGCTTCAAATTTTGATAAGCTAGAGAAACAAGTATATTTTCTAGATGGGGGTATGTGCAGGATCATGATGGGCCAAAAAGTGGCAATATGATGGGTATGTGGCTGGCGACTATTTTTTTACGCAAAATTGGTGAAATGAAAAGGGTTTTTTAAAGGAGATTCTCAGCTCTCCACTGTTATAAATTATTCTTTACTTTGAATTTAATAAGTAATTATTATTCATTTTCTATTCAAATTATGACTAAAGTCCTAATTGATAGGTTGATTGAAAAACATCTATAGCTTTCAAACGGTATCACATTTTTTGAATCCAAAACATATCACATTCTATGATTCACATACTATTGGATTAAAAAAGAAAAACTAAATTTCATGAATTTTTGACCAAGTTAAGGTGGTCAAACATACAAGTTTTATATTTTTAAAAGTTGTAATAAAAAATTCATAATTAATTAATTACTTGGAAAAATTTAAAAAATATGCATCACATTGGGGCATGAGTCCTCTACTTATATCTAAAATATTATAAAAAAATATTATCATTTTATTGTGCTTAGAGTGGTCACAAACACCTACTTCTTATTTTTTCCCTTGTAATTCAAGTACCACTGCATTGAAATTTCAAATTTTCACCATATATATATATTTTTTTAAACAAACCTAGTAGTTTAGAAACTACATTGATTTGCTAAAAATTCTATTCTTACATATTTTTGAAATAATATAGATAACTTATTCAAATTTTTACATCAAGTTTCCTAACTCTGATTTTTCTAATTTTTTTGCCACTTAAGGGCCTGTTTTTCCATGATGATCCTGCACATACCCATGGGCTTCTCACTGCTAGCTTTCGGAAAGGTGCTATTGAGAAGGCTATATTGTATAATTTTTTTGATAGGGTTTTGTTGAGGCGTGAGTAAATTTCAACTCCAGTTTGTTTTTGTGACTCTTTGTGGGTTTTTGTTTATGGCTTCCATTTTGTGGCTATGTTTCAAATCAAATATAATTGTCCATGTTATGCAATGTTTTTTGGTTTCTCTTTTGTATCTTAGGGTATATTGTCTCATCCTCAAAAAAGGTGTTGTTGAGAAGTCTTCCAATTCTCCTTAAGGCACTATATTTGTTGGCTTTTTTCTATGGTTATAACTGCAATGGAATAAAATAGTTAATCCTATAGACTTTGTGCTAGATTCCATTGGGCATTCTTGATTATCATTCTCTTGCTTTAGCTATATGGTTTAATTTTTGAGAAGCTGTTATTGAAAAGGTTCTATTGTCTCAATCTTTAATGATGTTCCATTGAGACAATAGTATATTTTTGAATGGGTTTGTTACCATCAATTTTCTTTGGATTTTGCTTTAAGGTTTGTGCTTTTGTGGATGTGGATTTCTACCAATTTGTAATAGTGTATTTCTTCTATTTTGCAAGTTTCTGTGAGGGGGCTAGTTTTCATTCCAACAACACCTAATTTATCACTTCCATTGTGTAGGGATGGTTGCAATAGAGTGAAATAGTCAATGCTATACAATTTTTGTCTGATTGAATCAACAACTAGGACTAGGTTTCCTAGTATTATTTTTCATTTGATGCTACCATTAATTATAATGGTGGACAATATATTCTCCCTATGTGTAGACACATATACATGTCATTGTGGCTGTAGACAATATTCATACACACTGATACCTATGTTTATTGGTATTGCTACATTTTCCAAATGGATAGCTATATTACAAGTCCCATATGCAAGATTTATGCCACTCTTTGTGTAACTCTAAAAACTCACATGCAAGTAGGGTGGATATCCCATATTTGTGTGAACTTTTGTCAGAATCTTTGACAACCTTTCCATCTTTTGAACCTGCTCATGCAGGGGGGTCTGGTTCAAATAGAGCTGGTTGATATCTTTTCATTTTTAACTAAAAATAATTTTGAGCACCAATAGACAAGGCCAACAAAATTAAACAATAGTTGAGATTAGGACTAATTTACATATGGTTCCTATTCGATCGTTATGGTTTGAGACCAATAAAATAGTTAATGTCCTCATTGAAGGATAGTTGTTACCTATCTAAACCCCAATAAGGGTTTGTTACAATGGAAGGTTGTATATCAACCAACCTTGATATCATACGAAAAAAACCAACAATAAGCCATTGTGAAGTAAATGAACTATTTTATCACTTTGTAAGCATCCCCATAGGACAAGAACCACAGATCAAATAGGAATCACCATTAACTTATGAAGAGAGCAAACATATCAAGTAGGAAATATGACTACTTTTTGCATGTGATTCCACATGCATACATCTCTACACATACAGATGAATAATGTGCATTTCTAATTTCACAAACATACATATCTGCAATACATATAGATGGTGCCTACATCTAATTTGAAATACACACATATTGACAGTGGAGGAAATAGGAATAAAACACCTCAAAAGAGAAACATACTTTTTTCCATGCATATATGTCTATGGAATAGACATGTGCATATACATCCAACACATGGAATAGATGTATTTGCAGTTGCAAAAAAATTTCCAAATCAATGTATACGTCTTGAAAGTTAGTTGAATTGACATATATGGAATTTAAAAAAAGAAATATTCTAAAGCTAGCAAAGCAACTGAACAGTCTATGCCATTTATAGAAAGGAATTGTGGACTACATGTCTACAACCCTAAATTATAACCAAAGATAGAGGATGATAGCCAACAACACCTTGCAGAGTACAATAAGGCCAACAACCTCCTAGCTAGCCAACAACCCTTCCATATGACAACCTTTTCGGTGGCCGAGGGAAAGGTGGCATAGGTGATTGGTGCATGCTAGGAAGCTATAGAATAGTTTTCGACAATGCCTTGTAGAAAATAACATAAACTATATAGTGTTGCAACCATGAACACAAAACAAAAGACTTAAATAACACAATCATGATTTCAACAAAGACATATAACATAATTTTAAAATCAATCACCAATCAATAGATGCAACGACTGTCAACAAGTCTAAAATTACCATTGGATAGTGAATAGGCAATATTGCAACAAAACGAAAGCTATATGCAACTCCACTAAAAAGGAACACATGTAAATAGATAAACATAGGATACTCCCAAATATCTAGCAAACAAAGATGTAAAAGCCACATAAATACAAAAAATATAAACAAGTCAGATTATACACCAGAAAGGATAAAAATCAAAGCAAAGTATGTTTGTAGTTTGCTCAATGCACATGGGAAACAACCAATACAAGTGTCAGGAACATAGAATAAACAAGGAACAAACTTATAGGACCGCGGCTTGATAGTTTTGGAATAGCTTAGGGAGAGCTAGAGTCCACCAACATTATTGGAGTTGCTCTCTATAAAAGATAGAGTTGCAATGTCGGTGGCTGGCCATAAGTTCTATTGTGACAAGATTACAACCAAAGATTTAATTAAACCATCAAAATCCAACAAGGTTCACTCTCAATTTTAAGATAGCAAACCTTTGTACATTCCAATTTTTTTTGTTGGAAAATATAGAATATAATCAAAACAAATAATATAAAAAATGCACATTTATAGATCTCTCCATAAATAATTTAAAAAACAATCTATATTCCTTCAACAAAACCAACCTAGTACATACGTTGTCCACTAATGTGATCAATGGTGGCATCACTATTCCATATATTGTTGGAAGTGGATTCACTATGAGAGAGGGGGTGAATCATAGTGAAGTAATTTTTAAATTTTTGACTCTGAAGGCACAACAAAATGTTTTTCTAATTTAAACTCAATGTGGAAAACTTGTTTATGTAAGTGTACATCAACTTTTAAAATCAGATTGACATGAAACTTGATTAACATTTACAACTCATGTTAAAAGCATCATATTATATTGTTCAATTAGAGTGTGAACAATCTTGTATGTGCTTTTGTAACGGAACAACAACTTTTCCCAATGCACTTTTAATTTGCTTAATAAAAGAATTTTTAACTTTGCATGACAACCTTTTGAAATAAGAAACTTTTGAGAAAAATAGAAGTATCAAAGCATTGAATGAATGAGCACATTAACATGAAACAAAATGAGAGAAAAATAAAATCACATAACATGAGATTTCCTTAGTGGAAAAACCCTCTTGGGGTATTAAAAACCACTTGCTAAAATTTTCTTTATATTATCAAAGAGCACCAACTCCCATTATCTTTCTGAAGCATGAACTTCATCAAACATTCAAGATATTGCAACCCATCAGAAACTTATAACCACAATCATTCTTTGCAGTCATAAAATTACAATAGGATAAAAAAATATTTTGCAATAATACCCAATTTTTAAAAATAATCTTTGTAATACAATTAGAGATGAAAACAATATGAGCCCACTTTTCTTTTTTTGAAAAATGATTTCACAATAAGTAATACTCTGTCCAACCAATTTCCTCTCTTCACATCACTCTCATTTTATGCTTTTGTAGAGATAGATAAATACAATGTTTGTTATACATCTTTGTCAAAAAAACCTGATTTCATTAACCAGATTTTATGAACTAGTAAGAGACATAATGTATGATAATGAATCCAATCAAATATTTTTAAGAAAAAATCAATGATATGAAGATAAAATGCCATTGTGAGATTAAACCCTTGAGTTTACACTTAGGTTTAAGGTAGTTTCAGTTTAGTTAAAAAATTTATTTGAAACTAAAAACAAAGTTATCTTTTCCTCTTCATTTACCAAATTTTCCTTTGAAAGATCAAAACAATGCATAGATATTACCTTTTTTATGGTGGATTTAACCTACAAATAAAATCCCTGAAGTTCTTCATGAAAACTGCCCAAACTACCGCTTCTAGCTCAAACAAAAACCACCAACAATCTTGCCAACCATCAAAGACCAACATAACTAAAAACCAAATCAGAATACCACAACAACCTTGCACAATATGCAACTAAAATTCCAGCATGGTGGCACTAGGGTTTAGTTCTTTTTTGTTTACCCTATTTTTCCCTTCATCAAAATTCCCACACAAAATGAATGAGACTTGAAATTAAAACTAAATCATATTGTACAATCATTTTAAATCCATGTCACCAACACAATGAAACATTAAATGAGTGCCAAATCATAGACCACACATGTTTTCCAAGTCAACACAACCAACATTCTTATTAAACAATAATATTGTCACTGCCAAGTAAGTGAACCAAATATAATACATATGCCGACAAATCAAGTCTCCAAAAATAAGTATTAACTGGTGTGCAATGAGTAATCCTAAAACATGATTGATATTCAAAGATATGCCACCTTGCCAATCACTTTATAAGTGATAACCTTAATGTACATTGTCAGACTTCAAGTGCTAAAGCACCACTTTAAAAACAAATGCCGACCAACTTATATCACAAGAAAACATATGCCAAAATATAAATAAATGTGAATCCATACACTACTGGATTTGACACCATTTTCTGACGGGCGTTCGTTGGTCATTCGACAAATCTCTGTCGGAAGAGTGACACAATGGCGAAAATATTTCTGTCGCTATTTTTTTGTCACAAGGCCGACGACAAAGAATCGTCGGTCGACAGCATCGTGAAATACCTCGAGATTTTGTCAGAATATCGACGAAACCTTTGTTTATCCACTGATGAATTACACCAGAAGTTCATCGTCGGTTCAATGAAATGGGCAAGTAGTAGCGTGGAAACAACATGGAATGGTCATCGAAATAGCGACAAAATACTAAAGTAGTAGCGTCGAAAGAACGCCAAAATTTTGTCGAATGTGCGATGAAATAGGCAAGTAGTAGCATCAAAACAACACCAAAAGTTCATGGACTTTGCAATGAAATTAGCAAGGAGTAGCGTCGGCTGCGCACCAAAAGTTTGTCAAAAGTGCGATGAAATTGTCAGGGAGTAGTGTGGTGGCAACGCCGAAATATCGTCAGAAGGGCGACAAAATAGGTAGGGAGTTATGATGAAATCGTCGTCACAGCTATAGCAACTTCGTCAAGCCTTTATGTTGATTTGTCGGTGGTTATCGTCAAAATTGCGACGAAGAAGCAAAATTTAAAAAATAAAATAAAATTATATATTTGTGGAAATGTACCATTGCAGAGACTAACGACTAATCATACATACAGACTGCATATTGGTGTGATGCTTCAAATGATGCATTTCTTATATTGAAAAGTGCATTACCTTATTAAGCTTCTCTTTGTTTTGAGTATAGTTTAATATTCTCTACTTAACAAGGCCAACCACGTGATGGTGGAAGCTCATTTGCCCCCCCACCCTCCCCTCTCACATCACTCTCAATTCCCCATACCCAATCATATAACATTAATCATTGATTCATCCATTAATAATATATAACATTCATTCATTAACATATAACATTCATTAATTAAAATATTCACATTAATTCATTGACATATAATAATCATTCTTTCAGTTTTTACATATTATCAAAAATATGGTTGTCATGATATGATTACAATCACTTTTTTTTTGTTTCTTTTTAAAGCTACATAAAGCTGAAGTGGAGTATCATTTTCTAAATCAATATGTCCCCCCTTTAGTTGTTCTGGCCTCTGCTTGTGATCTTAATGTACACGTAGTCGTCTGCTCATGGTGGATTCAAAGGGGGATGCTGCTGCAATAAGAAAGAAATGTTAAACCGATATGTTTTATTATTATTGTTACAAGTATTTGATTAATTAAAATAACATTAGATTGGTTCTCTTTACCTGATGGGTCCACATCATGTTCCTGAACTTTTGTTATAGACTCATGCTCAACATGTTGAACAGCGCTCTAAATCCTGATCTGCAGTTGAAACACGAAAGGTTACATTAATTAATACACCAATTGAAATTAAATATGTTTAAGAGAACATGAGGGTGGTCCTCTTTACCGGATGGGGCCACATCATGTTCCTGATCTTCTCTAGCCTGATCATGCTCAACACGTTGATCATGGTCTACATGCTCTAAAGTTGAAACACAAAAGGTTACATTAATTAATACACCAATTGCAATTAAATATGTTTAAAAGAACTTTAGAGTGGTCCTCTTTACCTGATGGGGCCACATCATATTCACGATCTTCTCTAGCCTGATCATGCTCAACATGTTGATCACGCTCTACATGCTCTAAAGTACCAGGATGCACACCATGACCTTAATCTGCACGTTCTGCTCCACCATCCGCGGGCTGCATTCCAATGTCGTAATGCGGTATATTATCATTGCTTGAGTGTTTTAAAACAAATGAGCATGTAATTGCTTTATGGTGGAAATTAATATTGAATAGATTGCACAAGTATTTAATTTTAATGACTTTGTTAAGTCCTATTTTACTCCCGTTAATGCGGATGCAATGGAAGATTGTCTGGGTCGAATCTTAAGTTCAGCCGGCTCCATAACTATTTGGAAGAGCAATCTTAGGTCTTCTACGTAGGAACTGTTGAATTCAGAGCCCTAAATTTTTGCAGAAGATCATGAATTTTGCTTCTATGGTGTGATAAAACCAAATTGTTTTCAAAATATTATAATTTGGATGCAATATTTCATTTATTGATACTTACAATTCGTGCAGCTAATTTCATATAACCACCAGAGCCAAGTTTGTGTTGCCAGTGCTTTTCTAGTCTTGCCTTTGTTGCTTTTACGATGTGTTGGAGCGGCTATGAAAAGTTTGGAATCACGTTAGATTATGTAAAAGAAAAATGTCGATTATATAATTACATTGTTGATAGTATCACACATAGCATACTACTTTTAAAAAATTAATGCAAGGATTTCCATAAAGCGTCTGAACATTGAGAGCATATAAAAATCTGAGTTCAATCCATGAATTATAGAAAATAGATATTTGTTGGTTATATTCATATCAGCAGTTACATTGCACAAAACATACTACAACTACATAAATATCAGATGGTGACAATTTTCTATGCTACCACATTTTTCATACATGTCTACCAAAGCATTTTATCAAACAGTTCACTGCCTTGCTGCTATGGCTAAAAGCCTATAATAGGTAATTTCAAACAAGCTATGGATGCTTGGAAAAAATATATCAAAGCATAATAGTAAGCAATAGCATAGACAAGGCAGTGAATTATTTCAAAAAATGCCTCAAAGAAATGTGGTCTCATGGTGATGGAATGCCATGATAATCCATAGCAATTTGCTTGTCATGCCATTCGTTATGGCATTCCATCACCATGAGACCACATTTTTTTGAAGCATTTTTTCAAATAGTTCACTACCTTTTCTATGCTACCACATTTTTCATACTGCTATGGCTAAAAAGTAAAAACCTCAAATAGGTGCTTTTCGAACAAGCTATGGATGGCGGGGAAAAACGGTGAGGCATTCGGACGTCGAAGCTGATGGTGAAAAATGCCCTA
Source organism: Sequoia sempervirens (assembly GCA_007258455.2). Taxonomy (NCBI): domain Eukaryota; kingdom Viridiplantae; phylum Streptophyta; class Pinopsida; order Cupressales; family Cupressaceae; genus Sequoia; species Sequoia sempervirens. The sequence goes on from VDFB02328570.1 coordinate 63,767, forward strand.
AAAAATCTGCGATCTCCGCGGTGATGGAATGCCATGACAATCCATAGCAATTTGCTTGTCATGGCATTCCATCCTGCTCTTATTTCTTTGAATTATTTTCAAGCAGTTCGCTGCCTTGTCTATGCTACTGCATTTTTCATACATGTCTACCAAAGCATTTTATCAAACAGTTCATTGCCTTGCTGCTATGGCTAAAAGTCTAAAACAAGTGCTTTTAAACAAGCTATGGATGCTTGGAAAAAATCTATCAAAGCATAATAGTAAGCAATAGCATAGACAAGGCAGTGAACTGTTTCAAAAATGCCTCAAAGAAATGTGGTCTCATGGTGATGGAATGCCATGACAATCCATAGAAATTTGCTTGTCATGGCATTCGTTCTGGCATTCCATCACCATGGGACCACATTTTTTGAAGCATTTTTTCAAATGATTCACTCCCTTTTCTATTCTACCACATTTTTCATACATGTCTACCAAAAGCATTTTATCAAGCGGTTCAATGCCTTCATGCTATGGCTAAAAGTAAAAACCTCAAATAGGTGCTTTCGAACAAGCTATGGATGCTTGGAAAAAATCTACCAAAGCATAATAGTAAGCAATAACATAGACAAGGCAGTGAATTGTGATGGAGCCTCAAATTTACATCCAAGATTTCTTTTATTATTGGTTGGTCTTGTTTATCTGAGTGGTGCCTAGGGCTGGAGTTATTACTTTGCTTTCATAAACCCTTGGTTTTCTGTCTTTGGTATGGGTCTATTCTATCGTTACTTTTTGGAGAAGGTTTTTAAAAAAGAAAACAACCTATGTCTCATTAACTCATCTAAGGCCTGGCCCCTTTTAATAAAATGATAAATATTTAATTGTTGGCCTCCTTTTATTTACCAAAGTCTGAGTTGGGTTTGTGCCTTATATTTTTAAAACAACCTTATGTCATCAACCGTCGTTGCCCTAAGCCGCATCCCCTTCCTTCGGTTTTTCCTCCTAAGTAATGTTTAATGTTTTGCACGGGTTATTTGATGGATGTTGATCTCCTCATAGATACATCCTGACCATTCCCCACCATATTGCGATCCCAACTTGAGCCATTGCGATATCACAGGCGATCGCCATGTGTCCCAGGTTGCTGATGTCCGAAAAGCAAATAAAATGATTTAATAAATGCATCAGACTTTAGTGTGTTATCAAGTGGGTTACTAAATCACCTGAGCGATGCACATTTTTATAATCAATGGCAATGTTTTAATCTTGATGAAAAAGCTGCTCAGTGAATAAGCCTTAAGACTGTCCCTTGTTTTACTTGATCGTGGTCACCGATGAAGAGATCAACGGTTGCCCGCTATCGCGCAATCCCAACTTGAGCAATCACGATATCGCGGGCGAGCGCCATGTGTATCTTCCTGGTGCTGCATATAATGGTGGGCCCTGGGGATGATGTGGAAGGTTTTGTCAACATTTTTAAGGAGGACCGTTTGATGATCTAACTGAAACAAGAGATTGATGGCGGAGATTTAAATCTGCATCAAATACAATTGAAGGCATTGGTGTTGTATTCAAGTAGGCTTTAATGGTGGATGAGACGTCTATTGGCAATGTTTATAAAGTTCAAGTGTTTAATTGTAGACTACTTTTAGCACTAAGGCATTCAAGCATCTTCGAAGCAGTCCAAAGCTAGAGATAGAGCTTTCAAAAGCAATTTCGGCAAGAGTTTGATTTTCTGCAGAACGCAAATTTCTGTGAGTTATTTTCTTCATCACTGTTCTGTCCGAATGTGTTTCTTGCAAAAAGCTTTGCTGTGTTGATCAGGGTTTTTCTAAATTAAGATTTTAGGGTTACTATTTCTCTTGAATTGTGGGAAATTGCAAATTCTACTATGTTTTCATTTTGAGTAGCACTAGTCTGTTCACAATTTGATTTTTCGAGAATCCCTAGTTGTTTAAAATGGTGCCAACAAAATAGCATTTTGGCCATATTGACTACATGCATAGGAATCTGTATGATGATTTCCTTGACCAATTTCCCCTGCCAACAAATGACAAGAAGAGGGGTTTGGTTTTGATGAGAGGGACAACCTTAGGTGAAGGGTTGAGATATAGAACCTACAACATTGCAGATGCTAGGGTACCAATGACAGGTTTAGAACTATTTAGAAGATGGTATGGCTAGCGAAATGCACCTCATCCTTTTTCAAATGGTTGGAGGTATGATATGGGAAAGCTTGTAGTACCAAATGTGTTCCTTGATGTTGACCTCCTCCTGGCAGTGGTTGCAAGATATGATCCTATCACAAGGGTTATAAGGGATAATGATGGCGAGGTTTTACTGAATGTAAATGCAGATGTAATTTAGAGGGTTTTTGATTTGAGTGAAAATGGCTCATTCTTGGTCCAGATTTACTTTGAGGAGATGAAACAAGAGTATGCCAAGATTCAACCTTTGTTCAGATAAAAATTGCTTCCTCCTCATCTAGTCAGGGCAGGTAGTTCCACGATTCATATCAGCTCGACTGATCAGGAACCTTTTGGGTTAAATTATTTTGCTGATCATTTTTTGGCAACCTTCTACTCACTTTGCAAAATTTTAGGTTTCAATCCTAATACTATGATGCCCATTGGCTATATGTTTATGGGGGCTCAGATTCAGCATCCCAATTTCTCTGTAGTATATGATTATGCTTCTTTCCTTGCTGAAAGAATGCATGAGGGTTTGTTGAACTTATTTGTGGGGGACACTAGTGTTCCTTTCTTTTAATTACTCTTTTTAATGCATATGTTCTTGTATGAGAATGTCGGCTTCTTCTCAGAGAAGATGGAATTGAGGTAAGAGGTAAATGGAGAAAGGCTACCAGTCTGAGGCCTAGGAGTCTTGAGATATGTCTTACAACAAGAGGGATGCTAGCTATGTGCAGTTTGACAACTGCTTTGCTTCTAGGCTCAGGGCTAGACTAATGGTAAATATGCCAAGAATTCCTAAGGATTTGCATGATTTCCTTTAGCCCAAAGCAAGAAAGCCTGAGTTAAAAGTATGTCATAATTGGGGTGACATCATTCCATACCCTGTAAGCATTATCTTAAGGGTTTATGGTTTCCAAGGAACCCCCCATATTCTTCCATACAATGTACCATCAAGAATGGGATTTGCAGAGGCTTTGTGGCAGCTGGGATGCATCCATGAAGATAACCTGATAGGAAGAGGAAAAGGAACTTTGTTCCCTCATTATACTATTGTCTTAGATTTTGTATTTTCCAAGGGTGGATGGGTTCATTTTGATCAATTTTTTATTGATTACCATTTGAAGAATGGATCTGTAAGGCAGCATGATCCTGAAGGGATTCTTTGCTCTGTTTAGACAAAGAATCAAGGGTGGCAAATTTGCCCATGTTTTCAACTTTAATGAAGATTTGATTAGGAATGAATTTGATTTGGGTAGACAAGAATTGAATAAAGAAAAATGGATTGCCTATGAGAAATTTTTGGCCCTAGTGCATAAGTTGGATCCAAAGTATGATCCATTAATGGAGTTCACTCCATTTCACAAAAGAATTGATTTCCTGATGAGTAATTTCAGAGAAATCATGAGCACCTGAGAACCAAGAAGATAAACTTGGAGGTAGATTTGAAAATCCAGGGATTGGAGGTGAGGCCTATGGAAGAAAGGCCAATTTGTCAGCCACCAATTGATAGGCCTTATACAGAAGAAAAAGAGATAATAGCAGTGATGAAGAGGTTGGAGACAGAAAAGGTAAACAAATAATGAAAGCCTCATCACAATCTGGCCAAGGGATTAGAAAGCCTAGAGGAATAAAGATTGTGGATCTTGATTCACCACCTCGAGATGACCCTATGGAGCCACCACCAGAGCCAAGCCCTAAGAGGCAAAGAATTGAGGAACCACAAGACACTTCGGTGGATGAAATAATTGTCACCGATCAAGACATGCAAGTTGGCACCCCTTCACCTCCTAAGTCAGCACAATTGGTGTTGACTGATATAGATATAAAAGGACAGAATGTTCAGGATGCAAGGATGTGGCCTGCAAGGCATTCCTAGATGATGATGCCTTTGTGAAGACTCCTGTGTTCTTGCAGTTGGTCTGAAGGTTGAAACTTCAGAAATATCAAGACAAATGCAAGGAAAGAAGAGAAACAAGGCCTGACAGGTCTGATCAAGAAAATGATGATGAGGTCAAAACTGAGCTAATAGAGCAGTTCAAGAACCTCACCTCTGATGAAGGAAGGAAAATTGTGTCTCAAGCTAGTGTCCTACTTCTCCCTAAATGGGACATTCCTGATGTTTTAGCTTTTAATGCTATCATGCAATCAAAGCATCCTATGCAAGGCAGTGAGGAGGAAGTCAATGCATCACTACAAGACTCTACCTTTAGTGAGGAGTATGAAACTTTGGCGATATGGGCTTTAGCACCTCAGGGAAGAAAACCAAATGTAGCTGATCTCAATCCAAATTTAAGGGGTGGGCTCATCATCAAGAGAGTCTCTGAAACCTCAACAACAGAGGCCACAAGCTTAACACTGAATGTGGCCAAATTGGCCCAGAAAATAACTAAAAGAGATGAGGCTGAGAAGAAAAGCTTGATGGAGAAATATAACACAATGATTGGGGAGTATAGTAGGATACAGCAAAGAAATGTTGAGCTGCAATCTGAAGTAGATAGGCTGAGATATGGGCATGTGGGAGAATCTTCTAGTGCCGCTACTGCTAGAGCAATACCTACTATTTTAGGGTCATTACCCCCTATTGTTCTAATTATTTCTATTCCTAGATCCCCAATTCAGATAGTTGTTGATAGCCCTACACCAGGGCCAGTTGAAGAAGAGGTTGAGCTTTCTATAGATCCTACCAAAGAGCATATGATAAACAAAGTTATAGAATTACAGGCTGCCCTAAGGGCGAGTGAGGATAATGCTATGGCCAAGAACAATGAGGTGGTAGACATCATTATAAGTCATTTAAATGAAAAGATTGATTCTAAGATGCCAGTTGTACATTCTTTGTATTCTTTATTCTTGGAGGGAATTCAAAATATTAACAGAGACAAGGAGGTGATTATGCCCTTGATTGAAAAATGGATCCCTAGGGCCACTGATTTAGACATTATGTTTAAGGCTTCTAGGTTTGATGTGAATAATAGGCCCCAATCATTAAAGCCTACTCAAATTTTATTGAAATCATTGAAGGGATTCCAGACCTTTCCTGATGATCTGAGTAAGAAAATTAGGGAATTAATAAAGAATTTTGATGATTGGGATGACACTTTCCTGCCAGATATAATGGATACAAGTGGAAATGTTCAGACATTGGAGCAATGGCAGGAAAAGGTAGAGGAGGTTATTAATGAACAAATTAAATTAATTTGTGATGATTCAAATCATGACTTGTTGGTAAATAGCATGGATAAAATAATTAATACTAGCATGTTTCTGGAATCATTTGAAAGGGAGGCCAACCAGGTTGCAGCGAAGTTCACACCTTACAGTACCAAGATGAAGGAGGTGATGGATTTTAATTGGACGACAGATGAGGAATATCAGAGTTGGTTTGACAAGTACTTAACTAAGGAGGAGTGAAGCGGTGTATAGCACCGGCAACTAACAGCTCAACAGTTATGTATAATTGAATTTTGGTTTTGCTCCATAGCGGTTTTGGGTGCAGTTTTCGAGGAGTAACATATGTGGTTATTTTGCAATGAGTGGAATCAATAGAAAGATGCTCCAGGGTTTGGTGGTTGTGTTTTTAGTTTTGAAATGGGATGTACCGGTCCAATTGATCAATGACATGTATAATTTTTGGCCTGATGCTTGTTGCTCCTTCATTTTCTATAAGAAGGATTTCAAGGCCAGAAATTAGGGCTGGCAAGTTAGATATTTTTTGTAGTCGAGTCTAGGTAAAGTTGCAGAGCAAGAAATTGTAAGAACTTTTGTGAATACTATGACAATTTAGGTTTGGGTTATTTTGTAAAGGGTTTTAAACTTATGAAGACCACATGTTTTATAACAGTACCAACATTTCAAGCTAAGATGATATATCTTGAGCTCGAGTCTCTCCTCTGTACAAACATATCATGTTTTGAATAAAATAATCAAGGATTATGATGTTCATCTCATCATCTCAATGTGTGTGTTTTCTGTCTTGGCTTTAATTCAAAGAATTAATTAAAATGCTTGGATGAAATCATGGATGGGTATGTTTGTAAAAGGATTAAATAAGTGTCAGGTTGGGGCAGAAATTGATAATGTTGTAATGCAACATTGTCGGATCCTATATGCTGAGTATTTAAATCTGTTGTCGAATTGTGACTGTTTATGAGTTTGACTCCCTAATGGTATATGGCACTGATCTAAATCGTACAAGTTTGTAAATCTTTGTGTCTGTATGTTTTTGCTTAGGGCTTGCCACCAAATTTGCAAATTAAATGACTATCATAAGATACAGAATAATGTTGTAATTATCTCATGCTCCAGGTAGCTGACATTACTGGTGAAAGGCCAATTCATTTTAGTGATATCCTATTCTGTTGAGCCATTTGTGAGATTATCTATAATTTTGTTAATGATTGTTTATGAGTTTGGTGTAGAGATTATAAACACATTATAGGGATCACCCTCCTAGGTCTTGCAGAACCTGAAGTGTAGGAGGTTATTTTAAAATCCTTGTTAGTTGGTCCAGGTTCTCCAAGCTACCCTTGATTGGAATTGGCAATTCCATAGGTAGATTAGGAGACAAACCTGGTTAACAGCATAAAAAACCACCAACAAATTATTTGAAAAAATGCCTAAAAGAAATGCAGTCTCACGGTGATAGAATGCCATGACAATCCATAGCAATTTTCTTGTCATGGCATTCATGGCATTCCATCACCATGAGACTACATTTATTTAAGACATTTTTTTCAAGCTGTTCACTACCTTGTCTATGCTACTGCATTTTTCATACATGTCTACCAAAGCATTTTATCAAACAGTTCATTGCCTTGCTGCTATGGCTAAAATCCTAAAATAGGTGCTTTCAAACAAGCTATGGATGCTTGGAAAAAATCTATCAAAGCATAATAGTAAGCAACAAGCCATGGTCTCATGGTTTTTTTTGCATGAAAATCAGCTCAATTTTATTCACGCTTTTTTGCAGATTTTAAACACATTTTTTTGGCGTTTTGAAGTTTGAAACGGGAAAAAATCAAGGAAAAAATCGTCCAGCCTGTACTTTTTTTTAAAAATCGCAATTAATCAGGATTTTTTGCAGATTTATGCTTCTATATCACATACCTTCCTTGGCCTGGTGGTGTCTTTCCTATTTTCTTTTCAACCTTCTCCTTTCCATCAGACACCAGGTCCTTCCACTCCCTATCCGAAATCATGGGGAGATGCTCGTACTTTTTGTTCTTCTCTAAATGTGACCTATATTGGTCCCTTGCATACTTTAGATAGGTACCAGCTTTCTTAAGGACCTTGGTTTGGTTTAATGTTTTATCACCGAACAACACAACTAAACGGTTAATGAGCTCATCTTTTAAATCTTCATTTTGGGCATTCCACTGTGTACGTATGGTGGGCCCGAAGAGCTCCAATGTAATATCACTTAGATGTTTATAAAAAACATGATTTCCTACAAAATGATCATGGGATCAATAGTCTAAAAAGAGCGATCAATAAGTAAATTTCAATTGGATTATATAGAATAATAATTAAAATATTTTAAAGTACCTGGGACCTTCTCTATCTTTATGGGAACGAAATCCTCGGTCACCACAAGTGTGACCGGCAATGTTCCTATACTAGTAATACGTGAAGATCCAAGAAATGCTGCTAAAACATCACTAGTAGCAATGGCCTCTACATCCCTAGGTACATGTCCCGACGCATGTTCTGGTATGTGTTCACTGCTAGAGGGTGTGTTAACAAATGCCTGCATGGTATGTGTTGCCGGCATTTCAAACGACAATATAGGCAGAGATGATGGGGTTAGATAATGTGATGTATGCATAGGAAGATCAAGATGGACACTTGTACCAACCCTTACTCCTTGGGAAGCACTTGCAGTACCCTGATCATGGCCAGGAGCATCATGAGGAGACAAATAATCCTATAAAAACAACACATATTTTAGTTCATGACATAAAAGATACAAAATATAAAACCATGAATGAACTTATGTTATAATTAAAGACCTCATGACAACTTACTTCCAAGTTTTGTAATCTCTCTCTCAATACTTTAACCCTCTCTTATCTCATCTGTTTGAGGCATTTTGAACATCAACTTAGTCATTTCTTCATTGCATATTTTCATGAGCTTCTTTATCGTATCGGAAGGGTTTGCTGAATAAGCCATGTCATCATCAGAAAATATTGACTGCACCTTAGTATGGATTCTCTCCTCTACTACTAGTGCCTTTCCCTGATCAGTCGAATGCAACAATAATATTAAAAATATTATCGAAATTAACCCAAAAAACTTATGAAAAAAACATAACAGTAAAACATTTTCCTCATATCTAATTTGTACAATTACAATGAGGTAAACCTGTTGGGTAGAAGCGGCTGAAGATACATCGAGATCTATGCTCTGGGCTAGAGCCTTCTCCATACAATCAACGTCCCCCGGTGACAAAAATTAAATATAAAAAAACATTACCAAAATGAAACCAATAGACTTATGAAAAAAAATATAAGAATAAAATGATATATTGGAGTCATTAGGCACGCACTCAACCCCATAGTAATTATGTTTTGTAACTAGGTGATTCAAATTGTAATCAATTGAAGCAACTCTTCCCCTCAAGTAGCTTATTGATTTTATTGCAATACAATTTAACACATTGATTTTCCTCACAAGACCTTAGAATAATATGCAAATTGCTGCTTATTTTGTTGACTCCAAGTCGCGGTATCGTACTATTTATAAACCCCTAATAATCCCTCGATGTTTTGGCCTTCTATCAACAAAAATATAGCCACTTTATTTTGATCCTTATCTTTAGGTTGTATATAATTTGTCAATAATGCATACCTACGCATACTTCGGTATATCAAACCGCTGCATCCAATGTTTGTAACCTAAAAAGGGTCCAACATATCATCAATTTAGTAACTTTTCCATAACAAACCTTTATGTCGTCCATGCAAAATAGACCCAAACCATGTAATGACGATGGTGCTATGCAATATATCCTCTCGTTGACACAAAAATCAGTGTTTATTGGAGGAAGTTCCTTGGGTACCCATTGTTTCCATAGATTTTTGTACCTCAAGGGCACCTCAACGTCGCCTATGCTCTCATCATCATAAGAACATGACCCCCCTTCAGCAAGAAAAAATTCCAGCGCCACGGAATTTTCTTCTAATCTTTTGACCTCTAGTTGATCTCCCTCTTTGGGACATACTACATGTCTCAAGCCCTCTTCTCTTCCTGAATTTCCCTCACTCGAGGAAGACAGATCTGACAAATACCTATTTGGTGGTACCTGCACTCGTAAGGATGTTGGATGAAGTTCTTTCATGGTGATGTGATCCCAAGGTGACATTATGATTAATATATCATTTCATCGCTAGAATTTCACAGGTTATAAGGTAATCAAGTCTTGATAGATTGCAAGCTATTGTTACTACCGTCCAAATGTGTCCATCACAAATCAAATCTACTTAACATTTGAACTCCCAAACTTTGTAACAAGTGTTAAATGTGACTATGGTCCACCAGTTACACAACCAAGGCCTCAAATGTATTCTCTAATTGTAATCAATGGATTTTTCTCTTCATTCAAGTAAATAAACTTGAACGGAAACAACACCACTAAGTGGGTTTATTGACACCCACATGACTAAAAATAGAAGCAAATTAACATTTAATTTCCATATGTCTAAGTGGTTAACGGGGAGGGAGTGTGTACTAGGCCTAGTTAAGTTATCATAAGTTTACACTTTGGCAATAATTTTTTTTTAAGTCATTAAATCTTCCTATGTCTAATTGCTAGGAGATTTTTGGTATGTTTTAAGGTAGGATGATTGATGAAAGATCCCAAAGACTAGATTAGAAGACCAACCTGGTTTACAGGAAAAAACACCAACATGATCGATTTCATATTATATGTGTTGAAGACTTTAGAATTTCAATTACATTAATTTATGGATATGTTGTCTCTATAATACTACAAAACCATATGCTCTTTGCATTTACACTTGCATTTAGAAATACACATTTATATACATAGATATAGATTTCTTTAATGATTGATATGTTGCATTTATTGTTCTAGGAGAGCATCCAGTAATTGCATTTACATTATTTACATTTAAAAATACATATACATACATATGTGTGTGTGTGTGTCATTTATATTCAGTGTTTTAGAAACAACCCATTAGGTCTGCACATGGATAAAAATTCATAAAATTAGATCTCTCATACATGTTTTGTTGTAACCTACGCCCTATTCATGCATCCTACAATTAGAACAGTATCCACGGGGCCTATTACACAAGCTACAGTAATCACAAAAAGTGTAAGAGCCACTTTATATCATGTCTGGACTACAAAACCCTGAAAAATAGAGTAACTCAGATTATAATTTGTTGGTGAGCTATATGGACAAAATAATTAGCACCAGCTCATTCTTGGAGTCTTTTGAAAGAGAAGCGAATCAAGTGGCAGTTAAGTACAAACCTTATACTGTCAAGGTGAATGAGGTGATCAATTTTGATTGGCCAACTAATGAAGAGTACAAGGTGATCCAATTGGCTGGTGACACGTGTGCTTTCTAGCCCAATGCTTGTTTGCTCCTCCCTTTTCTATAAGAAGGATTTCAAGGCCAGAAGTATGGGTTAGCAAGTTAGATATTTTTGGTCGAGTCTAGATGAAGTTGCAGAGCAAATTGTAAAGTCCGATGGTTTTAGGGAAAATGCAATTTAGGTTTTGAGTCATTCTATAGTAGGTTTTGAATTCATGGGGATTTGATGTTTTATGACAAAGTACTGGCATTTGAATTGATATGATTAATTCAAACTCATGTCTCTCCATTGTACAAGCATATCTAAATTTTGAATAAAATGATCAAGGGTTGTTTTGTTCATCTCACTGTTGTGTGTATGATTCTTGTTTTAGGTATAATTCAGGGAATTAATTAAAATGCTTGAATGGGATTGTAGGTGGATATGTTTTGTATAAGCTATTTTAATTTTTTTGTCTTATCTTATACCATTTTAGGATAATGGGGGTGCCAATGTACGAGAAAATCTTTGGAAACTAGCATGAAAATTGAAGGTTAAAGAGAATGGGGGTGCCAAACTTATAGTACTCATTGCCCCTTGGTGGTGGATTTTCCATGAGTGCCCTCAACCTCGTCCTTGATGCTGGTATTGACCTTGTTTTCACTCCTCCAAACTCTTCCTCGGCACTAATATTGACCTTGTTTTCACTCCTCCAAACTCTTCGTCGGCGCTGGTATTGACCTTCTTTTAACTCCAAACTCTTCCTCAGCGCTGGTATTCACCTTGTTTTCACTCCTCCAAACTCTTCCTCGGCACTGGCATTGACCTTGTTTCCACTACTCCAAACTCTTCCTCGATGCTGGTATTCACCTTGTTTTCACTCCTCCAAACTCTTCCTCGACGCTGGCATTGACCTTGTTTTCACTACTCCAAAATCTTCCTCGGCGCTGGCATTGACCTTGTTTTCACTACTCCAAACTCTTCCTTGGCACTGGCATTGACCTTTCACTTCTCCAATTTGACGAGTTACAACCTGGTTTCATTAGCTTTTACATTATGTTAATTAAGTTCAAAATTTTGGCACCATTTAGCTAGGTTTTAATATTTTGCAATATAGTTAAGTATATATTAGCTATATTTTACATAATAAATAATATAATTATTCAACTTATCAAAATTAGATATTATATTCTTTAACAAAATTATTAAATATGTATAAAATTATTATAATTAATAATTAATAATAAGTATATTTTTATATAATACAAAATATAATTAATATAATATATATTTAATATAATAGTAATATATATTAATATGAGAGAGAGAAACTATATTTTATTGGTTGTTTCATGTCAACAATCCAAGGATGGCATTTGTCCTTGGGGAGTTATGCTCAAGGTAGCATGCCATTTGATTAAAGATATGATAATTCTCCTTTAAGACCTCTTCAATGTACCCATTGCACACTTAAGGAGACAAAGATAAATATAGGGAAGAAAATATAGAGATAGAGGGAGATAATGGAAAACATACAAATAGAAAGGGAGACAAAGAGATAGAGAGGGGTAGAGAGATAAAGAGATAAGGATGAATAGATAGAGATATAGGGAGGGTGATTGATATATCTCTCCCTGTCGCTCTCTATATCTCCCACTATCTATGTCACTCCCGCCTCTTCCCCCCTCTATCTATTGAGCTATTTGTCCCTCTCCCCCCTTTCTCTCTCATTCGCTCCATCTCTCCCTCCATCTCTCCTACTCTATATCTCTATCTCTATTTCTCTTTTTATCTCCCTCTTACTCCTCTATA